>OX103979.1:19378899-19397420 GCA_944470395.2 Schistosoma turkestanicum
ATTGATGTTATGACAGTTTAAACCAAACAATCGATTCTGACTATCATGAAAGTACCGCTTTTCCATCAAATTCTCATGCAAAACAAATATTCTCCAAAGATCTGTACAAAATTATAAACATCATTATTTGGCTGTTGTAAAATATCACCAACTCATTATACGAATGTGTAAAACTCGAGCAGCATGAATTATTTGCTTAAAAAGAGAAAATTTTCATTTTATTTAGTGCTCATTGTTTTCAGTTTGATCTGATGGTCACTATGTGGTTTACTGTCTATGTGTGTGATCTGATCACATATTATCTTATCGCATATTATCTTAAATATATTTATAACGCAAAAATATTAAGATGTACGCCATCCGAAATCATGTGTTAACCATCACGAGAAAAACATCTCACATATAAACTATGCCTGAATTTGTATAAAAAATGTATTCATAATAATCATTATATAGTATTTTACACTGAAAATAAAAATTCCAATCAGAAATTTGGTCTACCAACTTTAATATGATTAATTTTCTTATACTTTCAGATTTATTGAAAAAGATAAATCAACATGAAATTGTCGGTTTTGTATAATTAATTTTCTTCTAAAAAATAGAATACAATGTAAACTTTTCTTGAATTATGATTATGGTAACAATTTTATTATTGACTGTGAACATAATGACCCTATTCTCTTTTTTTATTTTAATATATTTTGTATTTGTTAAAGTGCATTAAGCAATACAGATTGTTGTTGACAGTGTGCTTTTGTTTGTTAACAAATATAAATCATATGAATAATTGATATGTATATAAATAGAAGGTCATAATATTCATATTTAACAGATCGATAATTAAGTTTTTTTATTTACGTTGTAAATATAAGTGCACATGGTTAGTTAATTTTACTCAAAGAGTAAAGAGACAAGGCTATTAGTGCTATGTGGATGATTTTATTTAAGTTTATGTACCTAATTATCAATACAGCAAACTAGAGTTGAGAAAATTTTTCTCTGGAATGTAAAATGAACTATCCAACCAAAATAACCAGTAGTTTCGAACCCTTTGAAAAATTTTCTTATTTGAATTAGACTAATTAGCTACTGATAAGTATGGTCTAAAAGGCGAATTACAATTTAACCTCTTGATAAACAGCGTCAGACGCCATCTTAAGATCGAGGAATGCAACTATTATTGGATGCGAAATGTGTGTCGGTGTTCTAGGACCTGTTGGAGTGTGAATATCTGGTATATACAGCCACGTCCAGGTCGGAAACCAACCTGGCTTCCTCGAGTCTGCTCTTCACAAGCTCTTGTTTGGTGTCAGGAGCCAGTCGTACACTACCTTCCATCCCACCCTCTGCCTTTTCCAACCTCATAAAATAATGCACGATATAGCATTCGCTGGGACAGTGTTTGTAGCACATATTCGAGCCATTGGAGCCTGTTTCAAGCGGGTGATATGACCTGACTAATCGTCAATGTGTTCAAGCACACCCCTCGGCATCACTGATATCATGTTGCCACTGAATGTCAAAATCCAATGGAGAACACGACGATAAAATACAGAGTTGTTTCATGTCAAGTCGGAGAGGGTAGGTTTCACAAAGATATACTAAAACCGTACTCGTTCATATTTTGCCGGTCCGACCTTTTACAGCCAAACTAACATCACGAAGACACCAGAGGTGGGCCAGTTTGGTTTAGACTACTCTAGTTCTCGCCATGCGTATACTGACCTAATCACAACAACAAATAAGCATCGACGAGTGTCCCTCTTTTTGAGACTTTACTGTCTCGTTTAGTCGGACAGCACATAAGCGACTACCTACTGAGGTCTAGTCTAAGAAAGCCTTAGAGCCCAGTAAAAATACCTACACCAACAAGGCCACGAGAAGCAGCAGTGCGGCTTTCAGATACACAAAGTGTAAATTGCGATGGCTCTATACCTTGACAAGATGAGGTCAAATGAATTATTGCACTCCGATCCTGTTGTGCGCGTTTTGGAGACGCAGCATACATCGATAGCACGAGATTCTAGAGTCCTAGTTAAAAAATCCTGTTGTAATATTCGGCACCAGCTCCGGACGTTAAAAGCTCCAGCGTGTTTCAGGAGACCAGGAATAACTTTTCGCGTGCTCAAGTCATTTGCATCGAAGGCACTAGGTGATTAAGGTATACGAGATGGGTTAGTCGTGGAGACAAGAGAATTATTAATAGGTGTGGGATGGGTTCGGTTGCGACGGGTTCGCTCTCGTGTGGTGTTACGAGTATGAAAGCGGATACCACTTCGGCAGCATCGACGCAAATGCTGGCTGTCTGAGGGGAATATCTCACTGCCGTCACACCTTTCTACAGTCAACAGTACGACTTCGCCATCAGACCTTCAGTTACTGCTTTTAATCTTACCGTTCTCCAGTCGACCTGTCTGGCATGGCAGAACCTGCAAGGACATATGTTCCAGCCAATATGGCTCGGTTGGGTCGTCACGATAGGCAAGTCCGGCCAACACTTCACGGTAGAAGCTACGCTCAGGTAGGTGGCGTCTGCGGTCGGTTGTAGCACTGTAAATTTAACTGTAAGAATACTTTGTACTATTCACATCCAGTTGTGTCTTGAAAATCGCTGATGGATGGATCGTTCCAAGCAATTCATTATGAGCTATTCAAGCGGAAACTGGATACATTCTTAAGGGATTAGGAGAGTATTTTGTACTGATTTATTAGTAATTATCTAATAAATTTTTGTGTACTTACGACCTTATCAGGAAGCATCGGAGATCCACTGCTTCTGAATATGGAAACTCGTTAAGGAAAGGCTCCTGCTACCTTCACCATCATTTGAAGCCGAGGTGACCACAACCACCTCAGTGGGTAGTTTCAAGAATAGACTTGATAAACACGTGCTCATCTACCTCTTGAATCAGCTCCACTTGAAGCATGTCTCGAAACTTGCTAGATGTTATTACTGTCATTTCCTCGGATCACTAGCTTACTCTAACTCGCTTGTTATCTTTGTTTCCTCCCCCCGTTGACACCTTAGTCCTCTCGCACAATCTTCGCTACCACTTAATTAATTCATTAATTTACTTTCTTAGTTCTGAAATTTTCGCACTAGCACTGGGATTTCTCACATTGCAACTAACTGATCTCTGACTTGATAATGTGAAAACTGATGGTATCCAGAATCCCTACTACCCTGAAATAAACTCACGCAAGACCAGGGACAAAAACGCAACTACCACCAGCTGACTAGATTAAGTGCAGAGGAGTAGCTAGACAACCATCTATTGGGCACTAAAAAATAGCTTAAACCTTATTGGAAGAACAGTATTCGAGCTACGTTCGGGGTCCCCCAGTTAAAGAATAGTGTTAACCGCTTAACCTATCTGGGGATTCTGATCATCGCTGATGGCCTGGTGTCTGATGAAATCTCAGAGCGAATACTGAACGCTTGATTGGCCTACGCCAACTTGCGACACTTACGGCGCAATCGTCATATTCGTCTGCTAACCAAAAAACGAAATTACTGGGCAGTTCGCTCCGTTCAACTTTATAACTGTGAAATATGGCTAGTCAGAGTACATATTCTTAGGTTACTGGTTTTCGATCATAGGTGTCGTAGAAGCACTGCTCGGGCTATCGATTAAGCAATGCTGTTGTTAGGCAACGGGAACTAGGTAAGGATGGCAGATCAATAAATTTAGATTATATCAATACAGCCCAAATACCGACTGCCCCGACGAACGATATTTTGTGGTGAACGGGTAGGCTGTAATAAAGCAAGGGGCGGACAAACCATAACTTGGCACAAATCTGTGAAGTCACTGACAAATCGACTGAGTCTACATGGTTGAGTCCGCGAGATAGTTAGGAACTCTGAATCTGATGGCTCAACAAGACATGAAATGGTGCAGGTGCATCCACTCTTTGTCTTCTCTCGAATTGTAATCTTCTGAATTCCTCATCACCTTTCTTTTTTTAAATTTATTGCTCTGGACTAAACTTCTCGAATCATATCTTCGAACCTTAATCCTTTCCATTACTGCGAATACTTTTACTATCTCTATTACTATGGATTTTGAATTGACGATTTCATATCTGTTTGCTAACGTGATGTAGCAACTCGTACTTATATGCGTACGTGCAAAGTTTCAGGTTATAGCTGACTAAGATCACGGAGTGTGGAGTAACATGTTCCATGGGATTTTACTGCTCGACCAGTATTACTATCGAATTCAAGTAGTTATTTAGAAACAATAATAGATGGGCACTAGTAGAAACTTTCTGATTTTGCGGTCGAGTCCACTCTAAACAGTGGCATAATGTAGTCTGACTCTAGATTTTGCTGTCCTTATGTTATCATGTCATATCATTCATATAACTACTATGGATATCAGAAGGGCTTCTGAATCATAATAACTCCGCCTGTAGACCCTTCGGGGCTAATGCCGGTCCCAAGCCCGGATAAAGGAGGAGGGTTGAGATGTTGGTTGAGAACCTATCCCGGAATAAACCAACTTGCCAAAAAAACGCTAACAAGGAAAAATAATTCAAACCATATAAACTATGCCCTGAGCGTTCGATCTTCATTTAGAATAATTATGAAGTCTGATGATGAAAGTCGATTTCCTTCGGAAGTCATGAAGCCGATGTCCCTTCTGACAGCCAGAACCCTTCCACGATGTGGGCAGCCGGGAAGTAATATTCGCCCCCATACCCATAACAGCACACGACACCAAATCGGTCGCAATCAAATCCTCTCTTACTTACTTACGCCTGCTACCCCCAATGGAGCATAGGCCGCCCACCAGTTTTCTCCAACCAACTCTGTCCTGGGCTTCCCTCTCCAGTTCTGTCCAATATTTGTTCATTCCTCTCACATCTTTCTCTATTTCTCGGCGTAATGTGTTCCTTGGCCTTCCACCTTTCTTTTGACCTTGAGGGTTCTATGTGAGGGCTTGTCTTGTGACGCAGTTAGGTGCTTTTCGTAGTGTATGTCCTATCCACTTCCACCGCTTCTTCCTCATTTCCTCCTCCACTGGAATCTGGTTTGTTCTCTCCCAAAGTAAGTTGTTGCTGATGGTGTCTGGCCAACGAATACGAAGTATTTTGCGTAGACAGCTGTTAATAAACACTTGTATCTTCTGAATGATGGCTTTGGTAGTTCTCCATGTTTCCGCTCCATACAGTAGAACTGTCTTCACATTTGTATTGAAAATCCTGATTTTGGTTTTGTTTGAAAGTTGTTTGGAGTTCCAGATATTTTTCAACTGTAGAAATGCTTCCCTCCAGATGTCGATGTCTTCGTAATCCAGTCGATGACCAGGAGAAAGAGAAAGGGTGAGAGTAAGCGATCTTGCCTCACACCGGCCTTCGCCTCAAACGAGTCTGTTAGCTGTCCATCGTGTACGATTTTGCAGGCGAATCCATCATACGAATTCCGTATGATGTTAACTATCTTCTCAGGCACGCCGTAGTGTCGAAGAAGAGTCCACAGTGTTTTCCTGTCCACGCTATCGAATGCCTTCTCGTAGTCGGTGAAGTTGATGTAGAGTGGTGAGTCCCATTCAATTGATCGTTTTACAATGGTCAGTAGAGTAGCGATTTGGTCGGGACACGATCGATCCTTACGAAATCCGGCCTGTTGATCTCGAAGTTGGGCGTCTACGAAGTCCTTCATTCTGTTTAGCAATACCCTGTTGAAAACTTTTCCTGGTATTGAAAGAAGAGTGATGCCTCTGTAGTTCTCACACTTGCTGAGATCGCCTTTCTTTGGAACTTTGATGAGGTACCCTTCTTTCTAGACTGATGGTACTTGTTCCTCATTCCAAATCTTCTTGAAGAGGATGTTAAATATTTTCGCAGTTGCTTCCATATCTGCTTTCATTGCCTCTGCTGGAATGTTGTCTGATCCTGCTGCCTTGCCGCTCTTGAAGGCCATACTGATCTCCTCAATCGTAGGTGCGCCAATATTACTTGGGAGGTCCGTGGATGCTGCATCGATGTTGGGTGTGTTCAGTGGAGCTGGTCGATTCAAGAGTTCCTGAAAGTGCTCCACCCACCTATTTCGCTGTTCGTCAGTGTTGCTGATTACTTTCCCTTCCTTGCTTTTCACTGGTCGTTCTGGTTTACGATAGTTTCCAGCGAGCTTGTTTGTTGTTTCGTACAATTGTCTCAAGTTTCCGTTTGTTGAAGGCACATAGGTTTGCAAATCTCTCACCGTTTTCGTTCCCTTCTCCCAGTCCATGTCGTCCCATGATGTCTTCATATCCAGTGTTGTCCATGCGAACCATGGCATTTAGGTCTCCCATTTGAAATCAAATACACTATACACCTAATAACTTTCTTATCTCCTCGACCAACTCTCCTTTCAATCGTTTATCACCCCGCGCCACTGAAGCGGACGGTTTAAGCTCATTAAACTTTATTCCTGATCTCTTGAAACCCCGTACTAAATTACACATACGAGATTTTAATTTTCGGACCCTATGCCAAAGAGGGCAACAGGCTCCATTAGCTAGATCTCTGTAATCCCGGGCGATCAATCAATGTTGTCTCCGAAAGGTACATACAAGAACGGAGTGAAACCATCAATTTGATTTCACCTAGTACAGATAGAGAATCGATTCGGTTTACGCTCCGTTTGACTAGCAGCGCTGCTGCTTCTTTCGTTGACCTTTCTGGTTTAGATATAGCATTATATCCTTGGACAGAACTATCTCTCTTAGACTGGATAGACAGTCTCTTATGCGCTTTTACAGAAAGCTGTCGTACCTCCGAAATGTTAGGCGCTCTGATATATTAATAATGGATGCTGACTTTAAGGCTCAAGTAGGTAGACTCAGAGAAAAGACACCCGAGTAATAGAACAGATAATGACGACCGTCTGCTGCAGCTATCCTCAGATAACCGCCCATTCTTAGAAAACACTAACTTTGAGCATAAGGAAAAACATCTTTTGACCTGGCGACCCACAAAGCCGACCAAACTAGATAACGTCGCTATAAGCCATCGGCGGAGAGGCTCTACTGAAGACTGCCGCTCATTCTGGAGCACTTCTTTACACTCAGTCCATTCTCTAGTGCGAGAGCATATTTGTTTGCGCCTTACTGGACGCAAGAAAACCTGTTAGGGCTCTACTTAGTGATAATGAAGCTAAGAATATATTTCAGAAGCAACTAGAAGAACAGTTAGGCAGCAGCAATGTAGTAAGTGATGCCCACCCTGACGCAGCTTGGAATGATATAAGAAAGGCTGTGGAAACGGCAGTGATATCTGCTGGTAAGGTAAACCTTAGTCTTATGGAGAACAGTGGTGGTTACCTAAAGCAAAAGCGATGGAAAAGGCAGCGGCAATAGGCAAAAGTAGGCATTTAGATTCATCAGGGAAACCGGTGTTAGAAATTCATCTGTTAGCGAAACTATCTCAGGAAAGGATGGCTGTATCATTCATTCTCAATCCAGGAGATTGGATCGATGGGCAGAACACTTTAGGGATCCGTTCAACTGGCCTACAGCGACACTTCGGCTACCCACGATCTCCAGTCATCCTGAGTGGCAAATCGACGTAAGTCACCCTAGTCTTAATGAAGTTGAAAAAGCGATAGGAAATGTAAAGCGAGGAAGAGCAGCCGGACCTGATGGATTGACCCCAGAGATTTTTAAAAATGATGGTCCAATTTTAGAAGCCAGATTGACTCAAATCTTAAGCAGAATCTGGGGACTGGACGTAATCCCATCTGACTGGTCTCAATCCCTGATTGTCTCAATTTATAAGAAAGGACAAGAGTCCTTTTGTGACAATCACAGGGGAATTAGTCTAACAATTTTGGTTTCTAAATTTTAGCCTCGATTATATTTAGACGTCTGACTACAGCTCGTGAAGAGATTAGAGAAAACCAGGCCGGTTTCCGACCTGGACGTGGCTGTACAGACCATATTTTTACACTACGACATGTTCTGAGACACAGACACACACTTAGGAGTCCGGCAATTGTTTTCTTCCTGGACCTTAAGGCGGCATTTGACTCTGTGAACCGTGAGGTTTTGTGACTGTGTCTGATATTGAAAGGTGTACCAAAGAAGTACATTAATCTTATACAAGCTCTCTGCTCAAACAATACAGGTCGATTGAGAGCTTATGAACTGTCTTCGGAATTCTTTACTTCAAGTGGTGTCCGTCAGAGATATCCACTCTCCGCATTCTTGTTCAATTTCGTCATAGACATGCTGCTTGATATAACCTTATCCTCATCTGAATTTTCGGGAGTAGACCTTTTACCAGGTGGCTCGCTTATTGACTTAGAATATGCCGATAACATAGTCCTATTTGGTGAAGACGCTGAAAAAATGAAGAGGCTTCTGACTACCCTAAGCAACAATGCAAGCACACTCAGCATGACGTTTTCCTCCTCGAAATGCAAAGTGTTACTTCAAGATTGGCTTGCATAGGCACCTGAACTAGTGTTGGCGAGTGAAGCCGTTGAGCGAGTTGACCGCTTCAGTTAACTGGGGAGTCTTATCAGTCCCGTTGGCCTGGTTTGTGAGGACATTTCAGCACGGATACAGAATGCTCGATCGGCTTTTTCCAACATGAGTCACTTATGGTGTAAGCGAGATATCCGTTTGCTAACCAAAGCATGAACGTACAATGAAACATGGCCAGTCAGAGTAGAGGACATTCGTAGGTTACTGGTTTTCAGTCATAGCTCTCCGAAGCATTGATCGAGTATCGTGGGACAGCCGAGTAAGCAATGCTGTTATTAGGATACGGGTGCTAGGTAAGTATGGTATGTCAATAGATGAAGTATTGAAACTTCATCAGTTGAGTTGGTTGGGACATGTGTTGCGTATGCCTAACCCCCCACTGCCTCGTCGAGCTATATTTTGCGGTGTAGGAATAGGTTGGACGAAAGCTAGGGGTAACCAGACCAAAACATGCCATATTCGAAATTAATTTCTCTTGACTAAATTAGTGCCTCTAGATACGCAAAGTAATAATAGTAGCAAGATAAGGTTCCTGACTGAGGTTTAGGATGGATATTCGCGAACAACATAACAAAGTGAAGCATGTCTCTCAGACGCTTTGCCTGAACCACTAATCAGGTCATCCAAGGGAAAGATTACACACAAATCAGACAAGTAGATCCCTTAGATACATAGCCTAACCGTAATTGTTTACTCCCGGAAAAGCTTGTTAATAAGTACGATGAAAGATATTTACAGATAACCCGTTGGAAAACCTAATGAAGTACAAGTTAATCAATTATGGGTAACAAGTATTTATTGATAAGTGCTTTTCAATAGCAAAAATGAGCCAATAAAACAAAATTCTGCAGTCAGGTGCACACAAAACTGACTTCATCGAATGGCAATCAATGAACATTTGAGATTGCCATCGTCATATGGCAAGAATTTGTTTAAAGCTCAAAAATCCTATTGATCACTTTTATGCAAAAGTTTCCGGATATCTTCCACAGTGTCCTACAAAAAAGTAAAACGTTCTATTAGAAATCATAAAAGAGAAAACTTACTACTTATCATAACAATTACAAGTTTTCTAAAATCCTTTACCATAAAGCATAACTGCAATGGTACAGGTTCATCCCTTCTTTGGCTTCTCTCAAATCCTAATTTTCTGAATTTCTCACCACCTTTATCTTTTTCTTTTAAATTTATTACAGTGGACTATACTTCCTGAATAATATCTTCGAACACTAATCTCCACTGCCGCTAACACTTCTGCTACCACCACCATTGTGATTTGAGTTGTGCAGATGTCGTATGGCAACTTGAATTGATGTACGTACGTAGGAAGCTCTACGTTGTAGCTTACTGACTGACTGAATTACGCACCATATTTATGATTGGTCAAGTCAAAGAACTACCTTATTTGAACGCACATCAATTCAACCACCTACGATTTAACAATATTAAAAATATAGTATGTAAAACAATGTGAAGAGAGATGAGATTATGGAAGCTTAATTTATGAATGGTAGGTTGGAAATGAGCTACTTCATGCAACCATCTCACCACCCTCAATAAGTTTATATCAGCTGTCACGGGTAAGGCCAATAACGCGTGTGGAAAAAAAGTTACTAGTAAAAAGTTGAATTTAAAGTACATATGAACGGAGTAAACGGAAATCGGATATTTTTAGCTCCTTGACTCTGTACTAGACTTTTGTGTTTGACTACTACTAAGTGTGAGAAACTAATGATATCAACCGGTTAGGTGGAAAGTATTTGAGCCTGAGACTTAATGGCTGAAGGTTGTACGCTTTAACTGTTATTCAGGCAGCAATATCATTTTAGTCACTGATCTTGATTATGGCGAACTAGTGGTTACGGCACTGATAGCTATTTCCTAACTTCAGGACTCTGCCAGGAAGGGGAAAGGTTTGTTTCATGACATCATACAAACTAATGTAGAATGATTAAAATGCGTTTGAATTCCATTTATGAAGCGTATGACGTAACTAACAATCAAAATCCAGTCATTGACTGACTGAATGTTCAACGGGATAAGCCTTCCTAGTGACATCTTTAAAACTAAAGGACTCACAGTCTACGTAAAGTGATTTAATTTGCGATCAACTATCTGAAACGTCACCACTACATTTCAATTGAGTATTTCGCTCCTTAATAGCAACGTAGAACTTCGTACGCTCCTGGTTCAATTAAGTTTGGTGTGCCAGAGTTTACGTGACTTGTGCTGTACAGTGGCAATAACCAGCTTGTTTTTGAGTCCGGTTTTTGTTCACATGCCATGAGATAGAGAGAAGTTAAAACACCATCTGACTACATGGTAAGTACTTACAGTATGGAAAAACGAATAACTTAATAAGTGAAGTATTAAAAAGTATAGGACAAAACTGTAATTTTTTCAACTGATTTTCAATTACTTTACCTACTTCCACAGTCAGAAATGAGAATAAAACTAAAATACTTAAAGTTTGACAACTCACCATTGGAGCAGTCATAGGAGAATATCTCTTGAATGGTTGGCCTTGACGATCTATGAGAAATTTCGAAAAGTTCCACTTAATAGAACTACGGGAATAACGAAGAAAAAGCATTACCTTGTCAGGGTACCACCTAATCTAGTTTTAAGGAATGTATAAAGGGGATGAGCGTCAGGCCCATTAACATTTATTTTTGAGAACATATCAAATTGTACGCCAAACTTTTCAGTCACAAACTTCTTGATCTCTGCTTCTGGCCAGGGTTCCTGAAAATGGTATCGATTCAAATGTAACATACTTGTCCACCAAACTGATTGCAGGGGAATGCTAAAATGCGGAGACCTTCGCCAACTAAATCAGTGTGCATCTTCTGTAGTTGGCTATAGTTCTTGTTCGTTGCGCCTCACTTACAAGCAACGTTAACAATTAAACAAACATAACCACTAAAGAGAAATATTGTCACAAAATAAAAACATAGCATTGAACAAACCGGTATTTCTCCAAAGAGACATCTACACCATCAATATCTTTAGCGGTGAATTCGTATATTGAACTCTTAGAGCTGTCAGAAGAAGACTATGGGAAAATATTAGTCAATACGCAACATACCATTGCGCTACGTACAACAGAGTATAATGATTTCGAGGAATTGAGAATGCCGCGCTGCATCATCACTTAAATAATCTTCCGACGCTCAATATCCAATACCTTATTTAAGTCCAATATCCAATATCCAATATCTTTTTCACGAGCTAGTGTAAACCAACTTGATTTCTTCGCGCTCGATTCTTGTTCTTTCGGTACGGTTCCAGGTGTTCGGTAATGTCCAATGGATGGAGGTCTAGCCACTCGACTGTCTAATTCTAGTCAGTTGGCAGTTGGTTGTGAGTTTGTATGTCTCGGGATTTGAATGAAACGTTTGTTTCAGGGCAGTAGGGTTTCTGGATACTAGCAGCCGTCACATTACCAAACCAGAGATCAGTTAGTTGCAATGTGGAGAGTAATAAGGGTAATAAGGGTAAATTAAAATGATAACCGGTATTTTTTGGTCCAAGCAGGATATCCAGCTGTTCGGTGCTATCGGGAGATTAGATGGGCACGACATGCCTTCCCTAAACCCGTGTTCAGCTTTATGGAGTGTTTTATTCTTATCCATGTATTCCCTCATTTGTTCTTTTATAAGCCCTTCCATTAACCTTGATAGTATTTGTAGTGATGCGACTCATCTGTGACAGACTGGATTCTTTCTATATTTTCCTTTGAAGATTTGAGAGAGAGTAGCTTGTTTTCATACATCTGGGACTAAGTGTGGATCCAGTGAATGCCTGAACAAATCACTAAGGGCTTCTTCACATAGTCTCAGGACTATGGAGCGAATATTGTCGCAACTTGGTGACTTTCCTGGGCGTAAGGATTTTAGTTTCCTTAGAAGTAATTCAAGCAGGCAGTCATCTGGGACTGGGTTAGTGTAAAACTCTGAACATGTGGGTGCCTGGTTTAGCTACTCAGTGAAGTTTCTGTCAAAGATATCAGCCATCTCTAGGTTGGTGAGGTCTTCCTTATTCAGGCCTTTCACAGAACACGCGATAGCTTGAACCAGTTTATTTCTTACTGCTAGAATATTGTTATTCCAAAAAGGTTTAAGCTATTTTTTAGTGCCCAATAGATGGTTGTCTAGCTACTCCTCTGCACTTAATCTAGTCAGCTGGTGGTAGTTGCGTTTTTGTCCCTGGTCTTGCGTGAGTTTATTTCAGGGTAGTAGGGATTCTGGATACCATCAGTTTTCACATTATCAAGTCAGAGATCAGTTAGTTGCAATGTGAGAAATCCCAGTGCTAGTGCGAAAATTTCAGAACTAAGAAAGTAAATTAATGAATTAATTAAGTGGTAGCGAAGATTGTGCGAGAGGACTAAGGTGTCAACGGGGGGAGGAAACAAAGATAACAAGCGAGTTAGAGTAAGCTAGTGATCCGAGGAAATGACAGTAATAACATCTAGCAAGTTTCGAGACATGCTTCAAGTGGAGCTGATTCAAGAGGTAGATGAGCACGTGTTTATCAAGTCTATTCTTGAAACTACCCACTGAGGTGGTTGTGGTCACCTCGGCTTCAAATGATGGTGAAGGTAGCAGGAGCCTTTCCTTAACGAGTTTCCATATTCAGAAGCAGTGGATCTCCGATGCTTCCTGATAAGGTCGTAAGTACACAAAAATTTATTAGATAATTACTAATAAATCAGTACAAAATACTCTCCTAATCCCTTAAGAATGTATCCAGTTTCCGCTTGAATAGCTCATAATGAATTGCTTGGAACGATCCATCCATCAGCGATTTTCAAGACACAACTGGATGTGAATAGTACAAAGTATTCTTACAGTTAAATTTACAGTGCTACAACCGACCGCAGACGCCACCTACCTGAGCGTAGCTTCTACCGTGAAGTGTTGGCCGGACTTGCCTATCGTGACGACCCAACCGAGCCATATTGGCTGGAACATATGTCCTTGCAGGTTCTGCCATGCCAGACAGGTCGACTGGAGAACGGTAAGATTAAAAGCAGTAACTGAAGGTCTGATGGCGAAGTCGTACTGTTGACTGTAGAAAGGTGTGACGGCAGTGAGATATTCCCCTCAGACAGCCAGCATTTGCGTCGATGCTGCCGAAGTGGTATCCGCTTTCATACTCGTAACACCACACGAGAGCGAACCCGTCGCAACCGAACCCATCCCACACCTATTAATAATTCTCTTGTCTCCACGACTAACCCATCTCGTATACCTTAATCACCTAGTGCCTTCGATGCAAATGACTTGAGCACGCGAAAAGTTATTCCTGGTCTCCTGAAACACGCTGGAGCTTTTAACGTCCGGAGCTGGTGCCGAATATTACAACAGGATTTTTTAACTAGGACTCTAGAATCTCGTGCTATCGATGTATGCTGCGTCTCCAAAACGCGCACAACAGGATCGGAGTGCAATAATTCATTTGACCTCATCTTGTCAAGGTATAGAGCCATCGCAATTTACACTTTGTGTATCTGAAAGCCGCACTGCTGCTTCTCGTGGCCTTGTTGGTGTAGGTATTTTTACTGGGCTCTAAGGCTTTCTTAGACTAGACCTCAGTAGGTAGTCGCTTATGTGCTGTCCGACTAAACGAGACAGTAAAGTCTCAAAAAGAGGGACACTCGTCGATGCTTATTTGTTGTTGTGATTAGGTCAGTATACGCATGGCGAGAACTAGAGTAGTCTAAACCAAACTGGCCCACCTCTGGTGTCTTCGTGATGTTAGTTTGGCTGTAAAAGGTCGGACCGGCAAAATATGAACGAGTACGGTTTTAGTATATCTTTGTGAAACCTACCCTCTCCGACTTGACATGAAACAACTCTGTATTTTATCGTCGTGTTCTCCATTGCATTTTGACATTCAGTGGCAACATGATATCAGTGATGCCGAGGGGTGTGCTTGAACACATTGACGATTAGTCAGGTCATATCACCCGCTTGAAACAGGCTCCAATGGCTCGAATATGTGCTACAAACACTGTCCCAGCGAATGCTATATCGTGCATTATTTTATGAGGTTGGAAAAGGCAGAGGGTGGGATGGAAGGTAGTGTACGACTGGCTCCTGACACCAAACAAGAGCTTGTGAAGAGCAGACTCGAGGAAGCCAGGTTGGTTTCCGACCTGGACGTGGCTGTATATACCAGATATTCACACTCCAACAGGTCCTAGAACACCGACACACATTTCGCATCCAATAATAGTTGCATTCCTCGATCTTAAGATGGCGTCTGACGCTGTTTATCAAGAGGTTAAATTGTAATCCGCCTTTTAGACCATACTTATCAGTAGCTAATTAGTCTAATTCAAATAAGAAAATTTTTCAAAGGGTTCGAAACTACTGGTTATTTTGGTTGGATAGTTCATTTTACATTCCAGAGAAAAATTTTCTCAACTCTAGTTTGCTGTATTGATAATTAGGTACATAAACTTAAATAAAATCATCCACATAGCACTAATAGCCTTGTCTCTTTACTCTTTGAGTAAAATTAACTAACCATGTGCACTTATATTTACAACGTAAATAAAAAAACTTAATTATCGATCTGTTAAATATGAATATTATGACCTTCTATTTATATACATATCAATTATTCATATGATTTATATTTGTTAACAAACAAAAGCACACTGTCAACAACAATCTGTATTGCTTAATGCACTTTAACAAATACAAAATATATTAAAATAAAAAAAGAGAATAGGGTCATTATGTTCACAGTCAATAATAAAATTGTTACCATAATCAATAATTCAAGAAAAGTTTACATTGTATTTTATTTTTTAGAAGAAAATTAATTATACAAAACCGACAATTTCATGTTGATTTATCTTTTTCAATAAATCTGAAAGTATAAGAAATTAATCATATTAAAGTTGGTAGACCAAATTTCTGATTGGAATTTTTATTTTCAGTGTAAAATACTATATAATGATTATTATGAATACATTTTTTATACAAATTCAGGCATAGTTTATATGTGAGATGTTTTTCTCGTGATGGTTAACACATGATTTCGGATGGCGTACATCTTAATATTTTTGCGTTATAAATATATTTAAGATAATATGCGATAAGATAATATGTGATCAGATCACACACATAGACAGTAAACCACATAGTGACCATCAGATCAAACTGAAAACAATGAGCACTAAATAAAATGAAAATTTTCTCTTTTTAAGCAAATAATTCATGCTGCTCGAGTTTTACACATTCGTATAATGAGTTGGTGATATTTTACAACAGCCAAATAATGATGTTTATAATTTTGTACAGATCTTTGGAGAATATTTGTTTTGCATGAGAATTTGATGGAAAAGCGGTACTTTCATGATAGTCAGAATCGATTGTTTGGTTTAAACTGTCATAACATCAATGATATTTATATTTAAGCTATTTCTGACAGTAACAGCAGGATACAAACTAACTGATGAGGCTAATTCTTTTACGATATAAAGAAGTTGGTGTCTCAGGGTTTATATATCAGATAACCTTATCCTTCGACTGCTTGTAATCATTTACTTCCAGATAACTGATATGAAGTTAAATCATAGATCTGCCTAATCGTTCCACTGTGTCAAAAACACTGAGAGTTTACGCGATTCAAACACACATACACATTGGGGAATGACAATACTAATTATGATGGATGAATTATTTAGCTTCGAGTTTTGCACAAAATCGTATAGATACTTGCAGTTTCACACTAACGGCTAACTTGATTTAAGCAACCACTGAAAACAAAGAAGCTAGGGATAAATGTCTCGTCTTAATGCAGGACTCATAGGGAGTATGCAGCTATCACTCACACACACCCATGTAGGGCGTTAGAATAATATCACCAGTGAGAATGGATGATGGTTTTGCAATATCTCCAACTAGAAATGTAAACTGAGAGGTAAGATTCAGTGATCTGAATGTTAAGCTATTGTCCCTAACCTTGCAGGTTGTGCGCTTGAACCTCAGATAGGTGGTGAATACACTGCTAATGAGTTCCATACTTGGTGCGTTCAGGTCTCCAAATAAAGATAGAGATAAAACCGAATTTCGAAAAGAAAACGACTTTCATGCTCTTAACTGTTCGACTTTCAGTTTGAAAAATGCCCCGAGAGCATTTTAACATCAAAAAATACCGGAGGTATTCGGGTTGCTTTTTTCTATGCCATATTTCGGGCAGTGACGTAGTTGAAATTAAACATAGTTAGCATGCATACATGTCATACAACAGAAAACTCCTTGCAAATTATATCGCCAAAATATTTTAGCCTATTAGTTTTCATATCACTGATCATGTAACTAGACGGCGTTTATTCTAAGAAGCATAGGGAGAAAAATATTTTAACAGCCGTTCTGGGCCAAATGAAAAATACATGGATCTGAAAATGTTACGTAGTATCAATAATGCGGTGACAAAAAGATGCTTTCGTATATGTGCGAGGAACTCGTTACTCCAAGATTCAATGACATACTTCTACACCTAGAAATGACTCTTGATCAGCAAAGAAAAAAGCCAGAAATAACCCTACGTTAGAAGATTGCATTACAAAAATTGAAAAGCTCGTGAATGTTTATCTGAATACTTGAAAACCAAGATATAAGAATATTTTTATCTAGTCATATGCAAATATGCTCGCAATATATTACACAGTTAAACCGAAACTTTCTGCCAACTGTAAATAAATTAACTATCTGGACACAAACATCTACATGCAAGTTATCAGTCAACTAATGAAATTCATTATTGAGTATGCTTTGACTTCTGTACGAGGATGGATTAATTAGTGTGCAGAGCGGAAATTTAAATTCAGCTCTGCTAATGAGTTCCATACATGGGAAAAAAATCTGTCGAGAGAGACTACGGGTTTTTATTGGTTGTCCTACTAAAGCCAGTTTATGATACATAACTTAAAATCCCAGTCCCTTCTATTTTTTTAGTTGTATTAATTTTATTCATCCGTATAAAATATGATTATTTTGTGGTACATAAATGGAGACTGATGAAATACTTAATGAACATCAGCTCCATCATTTGTCATCTGATAACTTGGTCAGTTATACTATCCAGGCAGATTAATATACTGAACACTCCAATGCACATTGACATAATCAGTTAGTAGTATTATCTAAGAGTTGCTTAGTGTAAATGTGGGAATAAATTGATATTTCGATCAATTCAATTATCACTGTTGGCAGTAAAAATCAATAGGAGACAGTGGATTGAGAGTGTACAAGAAAAATCAGGTTAAAATACATTGTAATTGTCAATTCAGCTTGCATCACTTGTCTGCAAATCTGGTTCTCTCTTGTGTATTATGTCTATATTACTTACTGCTAATGAGTAACATATGTTATTACCAATCATTTTTGAGCAAAGAAGGCTTGGTATGCCCTTGGTGTTGAACTATATTTACAGGTTTCTTATATAAACTTGAGACATTTAATCTACTTATTAATATATTTTTATATTCCTAACATTTTCGACAGTGACTTTGATTTCTTGTATATTAATTAGATATTTGTTTACACACAACAGTCTCAGTTTTTTCTGTGCTTGGTACTCGTCTCGATTGTTAGTTGTCACTGTGGTACAGATACAGCTACTTGTTGGCACATATGAAATCGTATGTGCAGGTAAATAATTTCAACATAGCTATTCCAAGAACTAAATCGCTGATCGCAAAAGTATCACTTAATCGTTTTGTCAAAAGCACTAAGATAAGTTAACAGTAATATTTACAATTAAACACGCATTAAGAACAGTTATGTTACGCTAACTTGACTCACTATTCTGGAAGTGGTCAAATAGGTACTTCAAGTTATACAACGCATGAGCTTCTGGTGTTAAATACAAATTAAATCTTGAACCCAAAGAGAAGATATTACGCTTTAGTATACACATTGCCAGGCTGTAAAAATAAAGATTGCATCAAAACGAAATGCTTGAATACATAATTGAATATACTCAGTTTTTTTCTACATATTAATTAAAAGTATGAAGTTG
>OX103979.1:19397658-19549771 GCA_944470395.2 Schistosoma turkestanicum
CTTCTAGGTTAGTTGATTATTAAACGCTATTACTTAGTATTTCCATGTTTATCAGTAGTGTTTATGTGATGAGTATGACACCTCTTATGAGTTGGTGATTCTTCTTTTACACTGACTATTTTTAATGCAGTGTTTTTTTCTGTTAGTTTCAGGTATTGGTGCCGGTTAATCGGTAAGTGTACACATTTGAACTCCTATTGATGATGAACTAATTGCGTGTCATATGAATTGAAATTGATTGTACTATTAGCCTGATAAGAGTTCGTTTATATAATTTTGGTTCTGTCTAGAATTAAAAGAATTGTCATTAGAAATTATTAAAATTTATTTTGTATTGTTTCCTATTTTAATTGTGACAGGTTATTTCGAATTGATTGTTTTCAACATCCGTCTGGCGAATGTTGATGGGTGTGGTTCTCCCTTTGGTGGTTTGTAAACTGGGATGTGTCCTACGAGTTCATAGTGCCACTCCATTCTGGCCGTCTGTAAGGAATGTGATGAAAGGAGAATTGTAAGAATGTGAAAGACAGTATGAAATATATATATATATTACGAGAAACTGAGTCAGTTTTGAATTGTCTTGAATTATTGTGTTGTTAGCTATGGGTGTTCGTGTCTGCAGACACTCGCATAAATCTATGAACGAATAGATATAAACTCGGTTATTAGTAGTCAGAGCATAGTGTTTGTTTGACGTGTTGGGAAAGTTAGATGAGTTTGTGATTGAGATGTATGATCGAGGAGAAAAGGTGATTGAACACAATTCGGTGTGGTTTCTGTGAAGCGTTTGAATTGTCGTTGCGTGTACAGTATCGACAGATTTACTGTAGATTGATTTGGGTATTAGGGATAGGTTTTTGCCTTATGTGTTCAGTGTGTATCGATACGTTTTCTGTAATGTGATTTGTTTTTCCCTATGGTACTTGTTTAGGTGGTGGGGTAGAGGGGGATTTAGATAGGTGTTTAGTTTGTTGCTGCGATAATGCTTGTAGTTGGATAGTAGCTGAAGGGCGTTTGCCACTTGACAGTCAAGCCACCTAAGAGTTATTTAGTCTGCTTAAGGAGGTGGCAACGCAAGTAGATGTTTTGCTTAGACGAGTAGTAATTGAAGTGTTCAACCCTACATTAACCCAGAGACTCGTATATTGGCGAATTCATTTGTGCGTAAGGGAACGACCTGGTTTGTGTAGTTAGTGCTTGTCTAAGCCTTTGTGTTTCATGGACATTTTTACTGACAAGTAGAGTTATGTGTGTGAATGGGACCTGTAGATCGTTGGTTCTGTGGTTTGGCTTAATTTGTCGTCTGACATGAGTACACCTAGCTAGGTATCTGGTATGATAGCATAGCTTATGTTTATTGTGTGTGTGTGTGTGTGTGTATGTTCAGTGGTTGTGGTGATGAGAAGACATGCGAGTGGGATGAGGTATGGGTGATGAATTGGTCAGGGGTCGTTTTGTTTTCAGGAATGGTTGGTGCCTCGTCTACAAGCCTACAGGTGAATGTTACGATGACCAGGAGCGTAGTGTGTACTTTCTCGGCCGACTGATGGTGATGAGTATGTACGGAGCTGCTGCTGAGCTTTCGTGGTAAGTCGATAATTGTAATGATGATTTTATTGAAATAGGTTTTCTGTGTTTGCGGTGGGAAGCAGGTCGTGTTTGTTATTAGGAGGTTTTGGTCAGTGTTCGTGGAAATTGGTGCAAAACTTCTAGGTTAGTTGATTATTAAACGCTATTACTTAGTATTTCCATGTTTATCAGTAGTGTTTATGTGATGAGTATGACACCTCTTATGAGTTGGTGATTCTTCTTTTACACTGACTATTTTTAATGCAGTGTTTTTTTCTGTTAGTTTCAGGTATTGGTGCCGGTTAATCGGTAAGTGTACACATTTGAACTCCTATTGATGATGAACTAATTGCGTGTCATATGAATTGAAATTGATTGTACTATTAGCCTGATAAGAGTTCGTTTATATAATTTTGGTTCTGTCTAGAATTAAAAGAATTGTCATTAGAAATTATTAAAATTTATTTTGTATTGTTTCCTATTTTAATTGTGACAGGTTATTTCGAATTGATTGTTTTCAACATCCGTCTGGCGAATGTTGATGGGTGTGGTTCTCCCTTTGGTGGTTTGTAAACTGGGATGTGTCCTACGAGTTCATAGTGCCACTCCATTCTGGCTGTCTGTAAGGAATGTGATGAAAGGAGAATTGTAAGAATGTGAAAGACAGTATGAAATATATATATATATTACGAGAAACTGAGTCAGTTTTGAATTGTCTTGAATTATTGTGTTGTTAGCTATGGGTGTTCGTGTCTGCAGACACTCGCATAAATCTATGAACGAATAGGTATAAACTCGGTTATTAGTAGTCAGAGCATAGTGTTTGTTTGACGTGTTGGGAAAGTTAGATGAGTTTGTGATTGAGATGTATGATCGAGGAGAAAAGGTGATTGAACACAATTCGGTGTGGTTTCTGTGAAGCGTTTGAATTGTCGTTGCGTGTACAGTATCGACAGATTTACTGTAGATTGATTTGGGTATTAGGGATAGGTTTTTGCCTTATGTGTTCAGTGTGTATCGATACGTTTTCTGTAATGTGATTTGTTTTTCCCTATGGTACTTGTTTAGGTGGTGGGGTAGAGGGGGATTTAGATAGGTGTTTAGTTTGTTGCTGCGATAATGCTTGTAGTTGGATAGTAGCTGAAGGGCGTTTGCCACTTGACAGTCAAGCCACCTAAGAGTTATTTAGTCTGCTTAAGGAGGTGGCAACGCAAGTAGATGTTTTGCTTAGACGAGTAGTAATTGAAGTGTTCAACCCTACATTAACCCAGAGACTCGTATATTGGCGAATTCATTTGTGCGTAAGGGAACGACCTGGTTTGTGTAGTTAGTGCTTGTCTAAGCCTTTGTGTTTCATGGACATTTTTACTGACAAGTAGAGTTATGTGTGTGAATGGGACCTGTAGATCGTTGGTTCTGTGGTTTGGCTTAATTTGTCGTCTGACATGAGTACACCTAGCTAGGTATCTGGTATGATAGCATAGCTTATGTTTATTGTGTGTGTGTGTGTGTGTGTGTATGTTCAGTGGTTGTGGTGATGAGAAGACATGCGAGTGGGATGAGGTATGGGTGATGAATTGGTCAGGGGTCGTTTTGTTTTCAGGAATGGTTGGTGCCTCGTCTACAAGCCTACAGGTGAATGTTACGATGACCAGGAGCGTAGTGTGTACTTTCTCGGCCGACTGATGGTGATGAGTATGTACGGAGCTGCTGCTGAGCTTTCGTGGTAAGTCGATAATTGTAATGATGATTTTATTGAAATAGGTTTTCTGTGTTTGCGGTGGGAAGCAGGTCGTGTTTGTTATTAGGAGGTTTTGGTCAGTGTTCGTGGAAATTGGTGCAAAACTTCTAGGTTAGTTGATTATTAAACGCTATTACTTAGTATTTCCATGTTTATCAGTAGTGTTTATGTGATGAGTATGACACCTCTTATGAGTTGGTGATTCTTCTTTTACACTGACTATTTTTAATGCAGTGTTTTTTTCTGTTAGTTTCAGGTATTGGTGCCGGTTAATCGGTAAGTGTACACATTTGAACTCCTATTGATGATGAACTAATTGCGTGTCATATGAATTGAAATTGATTGTACTATTAGCCTGATAAGAGTTCGTTTATATAATTTTGGTTCTGTCTAGAATTAAAAGAATTGTCATTAGAAATTATTAAAATTTATTTTGTATTGTTTCCTATTTTAATTGTGACAGGTTATTTCGAATTGATTGTTTTCAACATCCGTCTGGCGAATGTTGATGGGTGTGGTTCTCCCTTTGGTGGTTTGTAAACTGGGATGTGTCCTACGAGTTCATAGTGCCACTCCATTCTGGCCGTCTGTAAGGAATGTGATGAAAGGAGAATTGTAAGAATGTGAAAGACAGTATGAAATATATATATATATATTACGAGAAACTGAGTCAGTTTTGAATTGTCTTGAATTATTGTGTTGTTAGCTATGGGTGTTCGTGTCTGCAGACACTCGCATAAATCTATGAACGAATAGATATAAACTCGGTTATTAGTAGTCAGAGCATAGTGTTTGTTTGATGTGTTGTGTAATATAAATGATTTTTTTTCACAGTCTTCTATTTTCTCTGGTATTTTTTTCTGTTTCTACATGGTTGTATATTTTTATTTTTTGTCGATTTTTTTATTTCACTCGTTTGGTAATCTAATCCTCCACATTTTGAAAGTCTTAACAATTTATCATCCTTCAAAATATAACTTACTTGTATGATTAATTGAGCAATTATTGGTTTGCCGTATGAATTCGGTTTGAATGTTATTATTAGAGGTGAATTTCTTAATTTCATTTGAGCATCTTTATTCAGTGGTGGTAAAATTCCTTCTTTAGGTTCAATCTTATACTCTGTTTGATTTGCAGGATATATACTTGCAATGAATTTCACTGGTTCACTAATATTAATAAAGTAAAATTAGCGTGTATATGAACTGTTTATTGAATAACTAAATTATTTAGTACATAATTTTGTCAAAAGTTTGTAGAAAAATTCATATGTTCACATGATACATGAATAGTGTTTTTATAATTTGAGCTCACGACCTAAGAATCCTTCATATAGGCCAATGTACTTCATTATAATTCTATTAGAATAGGAGTCTAAGTAGCCTTCAATTATTCGTAAAAATATGTTTGCCATTGTTAAAAAAACATTCCTTGGAGAATAATTAGTCTAAAACTAACTTGTTAGTCTGTCAAATAATTTATTGATTTTATGAATCTTCATCAATTCTCTAACTTACGGGAAGTATGTTCTAGTTGGCGAAAACTGTCAACAACAAAGCTGTTCTTTCTAATGAGACCAATCTCCTTATTATTAATCTTATCCCGATAAGCAAAAGTCTATACTGTAGAAGTGAACTATTTATACTCACAATCGATATTGATATTATCATTGGCTCTAAAGAAATAATATTTCTATTATTACTTAATCTCATTTTTGAAAAATTATTTGAATTACTTGGTTTGACTGGTTAAATCTAATTGAACTTTAACTGAACGACCAATACCGTTGTGTGGAATATAAATTACATCATCGACTGGAGGATCTTTTGATTTGAAAATTAATCCAAATTTCCAAATTGCACCGAGACACGTTCGTATCATCAGATCTGCGCTGCATCTTAATTGTCAAAGGAACAATGTAATTGTTAGAGAATTATTTTTTAAAAAAAAATAAAATGTTATTTTGTGTATGGTTATATTGAAGATTAAACAAAACTTGAATCATAACAGTTTAAAAGTGTAAGTCAGCGATAACTAACTTTAATTTAAAGTTAGTCAACAGTTTATCAGATTAAATTCATTCGTTATATTTAAAGTTGAGTTAACTAACTAAAAAGTAATTTGTTAGCTATTTCATTCACTAAAAGTATCAAATGTATATTTCCACTTGTGCTATCTGATTTGTTCCTATTGAAATGTAATTATTTATTTCCACCTACTGGATACTCTAGTTGTTATTTTTTCCAAATCCTCTACTTTCTGCCTATTAATTAAGTTATTAAATTGTTTGAAACTGACCAATGGAAGCAAAACACTCGTTAACAGTTAATACAATAGTAGTGAAAAAGAAATCAAATCAAGTTAAAGTTGAGAAGCGACAGGCGTTTTCAGTGAGATAAAATGCTTCACATTGAATCATCAAATCCTATAATCAACTTCAGTCTGATTCAATTAAGATAACCAAAAACAAGTCAATCTACCCTTTTTATGTAGTCCAGAGTTGCTGTTGTTTTTTAGACTGAAACTTGAGCATATTTCATGGGACTCTATTAGTACCTCAATATTTTTGGCTCTGAACTTCCCTATACGTGATTAAAATAGACTATGATTTATTCGTTGCTAATTCCAACCGACATGTATCGAACAAATCGGGTTCATTGTTTGTGATGTGGAGATCTAAGTTAAAGATTTCTAACCACATTAATCGACTGAATGTATGTCGTTTTCATTTTATTCGTAGTTTGTCTTCAAACATTACAATAACAAGGTTGTTTGATTTAGAGATTTGATAGATCAACCTAATAACAGAAACTGACCATACTGTTATTAGCCGTCGTCAGAGCATATTAATAAGAATCTGCGGACACCTATATCACTCTTATATCTAGACTCTGTCAGACTCAAAATTTAACCATTAAAAATCACTTTGAACGTAATTCAAAGATGAAAGTATCACGAATGTATTTCAGGAAAATCTAATAAGACATTAAGAGTAACATAAATTTATCTAAACAGTAATAAAAGTGGCACTGTAATTTCCTTATAACGCTAACGCAAAAGATTAGCCTAGATTAATTCTATCTTCAAAGAATGAACTCAATTCATCATCAGTAATTGGAAACATTTAAATAACCTGCAAGCTAATGAGACTTTAATTACTTTCATTTGATAGTTTGTAAGCCTAGCACATGTTTACCATTGATGAATTCAAGTTTTTATGTTGTATCTTATGCATCAAAATATTCTTTCTTTGTGTTCATAACAATCTATAATTATTTTACAACTGATTGAAAGCGAACTTACTTGAATGTAAGTGTCGGTGAAAATATCACGCCTAAATCAATTTCAATCATATCTAAATCATCATGTTTTTTAACTTGAAATAATTTCATAGTTAATGATCTTGTTAAAACTTTCTCTAAATCAATTAATTTAGCTAATTTTTCATCTTCTTTCTTTATAATTGGTTTCAATGTCCATTCAAAATTACTCTTTTGAATTTTATCCCATAGTGTAGATTGATTAAATAAAATAGATTCAGTAGTTTCATCACTACTGAACATTTGTTCATGAAATAGTTTTTTATCTTCTTCAGATTGTACAACACGAATTTCAATATCTTTCATATTTTCACGTTCTGTTAAATTAGGATCGATATTGGCAAATACATTTAATAGCCGTAAAGTTATAATAAAATATGATTTCGATCGTACAGTTCCACTGATCATTATTGATGTGTTTTTGTTAGTTTGATAAACATTATATGGTAAATGAAATTCATTAGAAGATGGATATGACAATGATTTCATTTCAGGAATACCCTATTTAAAAAGAGAAAGAAATTAAAAGAATGAAATTATATTTAAATGTATTCAACAATTAGTTAGGCCTAGTTTAAAGGCAATTTATATCACATGAGAAAGATATTGGTTAAGCATGCTGACTGAAAATTTCCCTGTATCCCAATTTGTCTGAACTGGAATATGTGGACCATCTTATTCGCACTCAACAGTTCGAAGATATTATTCTCCTCGATAATGTTAGGTTGTTGGCTCGACCCTATGTAGAAGCAGGAAATCATTCTGATTAGGTGTTTTAATTGTAAGAATGAAATAAATGTTTGAAAATTTGTAGGTGACAAGATAAGAACAAATTAGATCAATTGATGATGAAAGTTTGTGAAAATTCCTGATTGAAAAGGTAACAAAAAACTTGAAAGAAAAAAAATTATTTCACATAAACTGGAACCATGGCACTGAAAATGATCATAAATTTGTGCTTTCAGTTTTTATGTGATATTTATTTTACTCCAAGATGGATGAAGAAAAAGATTGAAAGAAAATAGGCACTAATTTTGGTTGGATTAATGAATTGTAAAGATCCGTTATATAATTCCCGGAATATAATCAAGCAACTGTTTATACCTATTTACGCTTATGTTAAAACCCATTTAATTACTATTTTCAATAATCAATAAAAGATGTTTTAAGTGAGTAATTTACTATTCAGATTCAGAAAAAGAAAATCAGGATAAAATTGCACATTGAATAATTCAGCTAATTTAAACAATACGTACGATGTTTATCACAATTCTAACAGTATGTAATTATTTTGTGTTCATCGAAATGATTCAAATAGCTCATTGTTAACTATACATGACGAAATACTATATTCCCTCTTCGTCTAATCATCAATAAGTGTCGAAAACAATTGTCGTTTGTCGAAATGTGCTTGATTTTGTTGTGGATAAAAACTTATCAAAAGTGTAGAATTTATCTGCATTTATTTAAACTTACTTTAATTGGGATTAACCAACGTATAGATGAAGCTGAAGATGAAGTTGCTGAATTATATGATTTGCATTTTTCGGAATCTGACTGACGCATAATAACTGTGCAAAGTGCTTCATATTCTCGCATTTCAAGTGGTGCAAACGATATAGGTATATCAAAAACTGTTTTACTTGATAAGCGTATATTTCTGTTAGGGAATAAAAAAAAAAGAATAAAACACTAATCCCTTTATAGCAGTGAACAGTTTATTTCTATATGGTAAAGTTTAGTGTTTCCTTAATAGTAAGATCTCCAATAATTCACTTGATACAATGAGTTACTGATTGTTCTTGGGTATGATTAGTTTTTTTTAATTGATTCATTTAATCGAACTATCATTATTAGTGTGTATATACTCAGTCAGTCAATCGGCTACAACATAGAACTTGATGCGCTCGTACATCAGTTCAATTTATCATATCACATTAACACAGAGATGCAATTGTCATTTCAAATCCCATAGTAGAAAAGGTAGCAGAAGTATTAGCGGTAATGAAGAAGATTAGGGTTCGAAGAAATTATTCAAGAAGTATATCTTCGTAAAATATAAAGATCAGACCATTCGACAGGGAATCGGATACAAACTAGAATAAGAGTTTAAATAACAGGTAGTATACATATGCGAAATACAAGATAATCTCTTGAATTTACTGTAGCTGAAAACACCTGTCTTCAACCACCGATGTATCACGGGTCGATAATAGCTGAACATATCAGTTGTGGTGTGTGCTACTTATACGAACGATATAAGTAGTATAAGAATGGACGTGAAAGAAGATGTCTTACGGTCAGAAGAGGAAAACGGAAAGCAAATAGAGCAAAAGCAAGAAAGATTTAGGGCACCGACAGGAAGTAAAGGAAGCAACAGCAGGAATGGAGGAAGGCTGGAGCGTTGGAAGTCAGGACTCAAAGATGGTGTGCAAATGGAGTATTCAATGTAATGTTATCGTTTTTAATTGACTAAGAGTGTAAATTTGCCAAATACAATCTATTGAGCCTGCCTCAGTCTTCTCGCAGTAACACCACTCGGATCATTTACATGAACTACACATCTTAATAATATCACATATCGACCTAACGGATTTGTCGGATTGAATTTTCATACAAAAACATTTTGTGTAAAGTAGTAAATTTTGTCACTTATCGAATTTTATGCTTAAACTAGTAGTAACTATGAGATTAAGTAGCCGTTATTAATCAAATGTATGGAAAGGAATGAACGTGGTGAAGGTAGGCTAGGATTTTATTGAAAATATCTAAACACAGTCGACAAACTGATGATAGTATCAAAGAGTTCTAAAGGCAATGAATCCAAGATAATACAAGCTTTTGCACAGTAAATTATGCCGTACTATTGGATAAAATTCAAACTAATATATGTTTAGATTCATCCCAACTTTATGAGATTCTGAATGTTATCAGTTTAAACTAATTGGACTTGGATTTTTTCGTAAATTTTGTCAGGCATCCTGATGGTCAGCTGTACAGAGAGTGAGTATCTGTAATCTTTAAAAATGCTTGGTATTTTCCACAGGCATGGACACAATAATAAACTTATTCAGTTAAAAATTTTAAGCCAATCAAAAATCTTACAGTATGAGGAAAATAATTTTCGAAACTAAATTTCATCTCATTGATATGATACACTTGCAGTGGTCATGAAATGAATTATAAAGGTGTTGCCCTGATCAAAATATGTTCATTTCGAAATATCAACGTGATCTTTTAGCTAACTGACATAAAGTCACATTATTTCAGTTTCATACTTAATGTTTTAATTTCGTTAGTTTGGATTTAGAGATCGGGTAATTTATCCGCAAAATTCATTTCATCGGTAAAAATAATACATGTATATGATATTTCAAGTAAGTGGTACCTATCAAATTTTTAGAATAGCGAGACAAAAATCAAATAGGGTTGAAAATAGTGCATATTTTGAAAAGAAAATTGACTAAGTTAGTGCTTTATTTGCTTTAAGGAAAGTGCGATAATTGATATTCATATCATACACTGTGCAGATCTATTTGCACTCGTTTTTAAGTAACACTCAATTTTCTAGAATGTCTTAAAGAAAAACGTTTGACCAAAAATCTGAGTGTATTGTATTGAACTGGTAAATACCAAATAAAACGTCCTAACTACGTATTTCTAAATTAACAATAGTGCTTTGAAGGAAATCTTGTTTTCCTCAACGATTGTCAGTTACTGGTAATAATTATAATCAAACTAAGTTAGTTCTAGACATAGTTCATCTACGAGTATTCTGTAACTACCTGATTATTCAGTTACGAAATTTTAGTGCTTTTTTTCAGATTTATTCATTTCGTATCATTTGCGTCACCTTTTTACTCACCACTATTCATGATGTATTCATCACTATTTATTTGATTACAATTTTATTGTTATGAGAATGTTGTTAAAAAACTTTCATTACAGTAAATTTATCAATGAAAGATTATTATTTACGTGAATATAGATCATAAACTAAGTATTTTATATTTTATAAAACTAATTATAAAATCTATCACATTTACAAAAAATTAATTTACACCAAAATATTTCTCATTTCTACGAAAACAAAATGAATATTACTTCATCAATAGTTTACATTCAGTCACTCAGTTACAACGTAGTCTTTGGTAGTTACTGCCTACACCCTAGATCAATCAGAGTTAGACATCGACACCGTTGGATGCCGGCCCAGTGGTCGGATGGTTAGGCGTCCGCGCTCAGTACCGCAGGTCCCGGGTTCTAATCCTGCGAGGAGCAGGAGTCGTGGATGTGCACTGCTGATGAGTCCTATACCAGGACGAAACGGCCTTCCAGTGCTTCCAGGTTTCTAATGGTGGTCTAACAATGATTGACTGATGATTTCAGTGAGATACGTTTAGAAAGACAAAGGTAGAGGTGTCGACTGATCCAGAAGGTTAGGATTTGAGAGAACATAAAGAGTGGATGCACCTGCGCCATTTCAAACGATTCTGAGTCATGTCATTCAAGGTCTCTAACCATCGGTAACTATCGTCTAACGGACCCCAACCGAGTAGTCTACATCTACCGACATGACTCAGTTCACTTGTCAATGACTTCATGGATTTGTGTCATGTTTTGGTTTGGTCATCCCTAGATTTCTTCTAACTTACTCTGCACCACAAAACATAGCTCGTTGAGGCAGTCGGTAGTTGGGCATTCGTAACACATGTCCCAACCACCTCAACTGATGGAGTTTCACTACTTCATCAAGTGATCTGCCATCCTTACCTTGTACTCGATTCTTAGCTAGAGCATTGCTTACAGATTACACTAGTCCTTAAATACTATCATAGAAATCTTTACTGACTTAAATTTCAACAGATAATGGTGATCTAAATTAAAATCCAATCTACTTTTCAGTGACAGTCAAAAATAAGTTCCGCTTGAATAGTACACTCGTCTTCAACACTTAATCTAAATTAGTAACTATAACTTTCTTCTATGACACATTAGTTAAACTTAAGCTTAATGATGAATTCAAAACTATATGATAGTTTGACACTATCGGTTTTATAAAGGTTACTGAATGTTATTTGGATCACGACCTAACATAGATTACATTACCACATGAAAACTTGGGATCGCCAGGTAAATACTTCGTCCTAGTACAGGATGTATGCTGTTTAGGAATTTCATTTTAGAACAAAACAGCTGTCTAGTATTCCCAGATTTTAAATGGTTGTCTAATTTAAGTCATCCAACGGCCCAAATATAATGGATTATCGTAGCATAAAAATTTATTTGATACAGAAAATGATCGTGGTAAACGTGATGTATATAAATCTAGTAAAATCAAACGGTTTTTTTTACCTCTTCTCTTTTATTAAAAGTTGAAAAGCTGAATAAATATTTGCATTGACTGGATTCATTGATAAACTTTTACTATACGGTTGATTATTTTCATCACAATTGCATTCATTTGTTTTCATTAAATGATCATTGAATTCTTTATTCTTATTGTTACAATTATTAAGTGAATTCAAGTTGTTTGACTTCTTGTCTGTTCGACTGTCAAGTATAGTATTACGTGTATCTTCTAAATGTTTCAATAGACCAGATAAAGTTGTTTCACATAAATTTATATCCAATACCACATCATGTTTGAATGGATTTGTAATTGGTACAATTAATGTGGTAGCTGAACCAATCATAACTGATACACTAATAGGATCTCTTGGTTGTGGTGCTATACCATTACCATGCAAATTAAAACACCATTCTGTTAGCTACATATATATAATGAAGAAAATGTCATTGACAATTTAAATAAAGGAATATCCACAAAGAAATAAGAAACAGACAAATGCCTAATTTGTTATAGCCAAAATTAAAGCAAATTTTTTTCTATGAGATAATTACATGAAGCGTTGTGGAAAGACACTGATAAGTAACAATCGGTATACACATAAAAATTCTTCATGCTGTTTAAGCGGACAATTTTACTTATCAAAGAATGAAAAATATTTTTATGACATGTCACTGGAACTTGACGTTATCATTAAAGAAATACTTTGCGAATCGGTGAGTTTACTATCAATCATTATTTTAATATTCTAGTTAAATGATGACTGGGCCTATTAGCATAGCGAACATGTATATTTAAAGACACAATAAGTGATCAGCAGCTCTGAGTCGTCTCACACAGTATTTTTATCTTCGAATTGTTAGTTGCAGAACGGTAAGACTTGCTGGGATTTATTTGAGAGATACAAAGATCAATGTTGTGTTAAATAAAGTAACAAAGTCCTTAGGATTTTCATCTTAAAACAGCACAGAGTGATGTTCAGTCCGTTAACAAAATACAGTAACATCTGTTGGTAACATTCAGCTAAAAATGGAGGAATCCCAATCTGGAAGTTTAAAATTAGCCTGTTTTTTCATAATTTCGCCGTCAAGTATGTGCTTATTTTATAAATTATGTATAAATTAATAGTTCTGTATTGCGCATAACCTGTTAGGAAGTTGGAAAGAAACGACAGCGAATCCTAGGCATTAGATTCCGTGTTTACTGAAATTCATTAACAAGGTATACTTGCAATCTTCAGAAATATGAAGCTCTTTAAAGGATTGGAATCTGGGTACATAGCTTCAGAGTATGAGACATTATCAGCGAACTACTAAGATCGCAAATGAGCTCTTTAATTGGTCTGAAATATTTACATATGATTGGTCACTTAGTAGCGACCAGAATCATGTTAACTTTTTACTTAGTATTGACAGCATTCTGTCGATTTGGTTGTCTTATAGACTCTACTCTATGTAACTGTATTTACTGTGCACTATGGTTTGATGTTGTACTTCGATTAATGACCACATCTCAATTAAATTGAAAGAATGCTTTTAGTACTACAAACTAAATAAACATGAAACTATTTATTACACAGTGATCAATTAATGAACAAGTTATAATAATTAGAAAACCGGTCTCTCAGATGAAGCTATAATTTCTCATTAGGTAATATAAGTGTCGAAAGTTTTTAAAGAAAGCATCAACATACTTTATTTGAATAAAATACAATCGATCCTTGATGTTCCTCTTCACCAATAGCACACGGAGTAAATTTCAATCCAAGGTATAATTTACATTTTGGTTTTAATTTTATTATTCCTTCTGTAGTATGTAAACTGCTACTTCGATTTGTCAATAACATACCTGATGAATTACTTTCTATTTCATCCACATCTAATAGATCATTATCAGTATAATGACATAATGTTGACATTAATAAATGTGAATGATGTTGTTCACCTGATTCTGTAGTTATTGATGGTGATAAACGGGCCAGTTGTTTAGCTGATGTGGATAAGTGTAGCTTGAAAACATCTGAATTAAATATTTTTGGTTTTAAAATGTACATTTCTTCTGTGGGATTATCTAATAATATTTTAGTGATTTTCGAACTGAAAGAAAGATTTTAATCAAATAAAAAGAAACAACAGATCTAGTAAATTGAATGAAACTGTAACTAAACTTTGGTAAAGTTATCGTAAAATTACCATGTACTTCTTCTACTGCATGAACCAGTATTTTCTTTTTGAAACTGTAATATTTCCTAATGCCACTGATACTATTACGGTTTCTATTATTCTGAGACTTCACATGATATCCTTCGTATCGTTATGTTGATGTTGTGTAGAAACTTGAGCCGGTGAACAAATATGTCAAACTCTACTTCGCTTATGACTGACTGAATCATAGCCCTGTCCTAATAGTTATATAAACACTGAAAATACGAAGTCACTAATGAATTGTTTCCTCTTGATTGAAAACCTATTGACCGAGATCCTCAAAGAAGTTAAAATTTATATGTAAGATCACTTTTCAGATCAACATTTCAATCTCTAGTGACAGATATTTTTACAAAATTTTGAAGTGAATCAACAGATTAATTATGTAACATAATAATCAGATAGACAGACAGACAGACAGATACAACGCAGAACTTCGTACGTATGTACATCAGTTCAGGTTGCCATGCCCCATCAGCACAGAGACGCAACTGTCAATTCAAATCCAAGAGTGATTGCAATAATAGAAGTATTAGCAGTAATGGAGAAGATTAGGGAGCGAAGATATGATTCGAGAAATATAATTCAGTGAGATAAATTTAGAAGGAGAAAGATAGAGATTATGAGGAATTCAGAAGGTTATAATTAGAGAGAACACAAAGAGTGGATGCACATGCGCCATTGCAAACGGTTTTGAGCCATGTCAATTCAGGGTCTCTAACCATCGATTACTATCATCTCCCGGGTCCCAACCACATATTCGACAACTACCAACATGGTTCAGTCCAATTGTCAGTGACTTCATGGATTTGTGCCATGTTTTGGTCTGGCCTTCCCTAGCTTTCTTCCAATCTACTCCTATACTGCGAAACATAGCTCGTCGAGGCAGTCGGTGGTTGGGCATACGTAACACATGTCCCAACCACCTGAAATGATGAAGTTTCACTACTTCATCTATTGATTTGCCGTCCCTACCAAGAACTCGTTTCCTAACGACAGCATTGCTTACTCGGTTGTCCCATGATACACGAGCAATGCATCGGAGACATAATAATCATTCAAAGAATATTGAAGTAATCATTTATTTACTGTGGATTGATTACCTTCCTAATTCAGCTTCTATCATTGGTATGTTGACAACTTCTGGTTTGATAGCTTTGATGATTAGTTCAATCCAAAATTCACCACACATTGGATTGTTAAAAATTATACTACATAAGAAATAAATAGAAGAATACACTAAAATACATAGTTGTTTAGTTTTTTTTGTTTATAAACTATATCTTCTTAATAATGAATACTTTATTGATGTGTTCAATATGATTATACACCTATCAAGTGTAATCTATAAGGATGGACAGTTTTCCATTTAAATAGAGACGAGTAATAACCAAATAATTTGATTAAATGTTAGGATTGATTGAACAGTTGAAAATATGAAGCTCTGAAAGCTATTCTCAACACCTTCAATGTATTTTGGGTATGTATTAAATAATTGGGTTGTGGTATTGCCATACTGTCCCAATGCTAAATGTTTATTTGTCTTAGATTTTCAATCACAACAGCTAATATTACATGTATACGAATATTCGCCAATATTTCAACGAGTAGTTTAACGAAATTGGGCTCAGAGTAAACATAATACATTATTTGTGAAAATTATATTTAAAATAATCTTAGTGATAGAAATTAAGGTAATTCCAATGTCTATTCTAACAAACTTATCTGGACCTTGTCAGGGCATTAACCGAAATCAAATTTACTCAAAAACATAAAGGGTTTAACAATCGAATCGGATCTACACCAAATACTTATCCAATCATATTCATATGTTGGCTTTAGTAAGTAGGACATGAGTCAATAAGATGTAAATGATTTGAAAAGTTCACAATATAATCAGTATCTGCAAGAATGTGTTGATTTCCAAAATACATTAATATCTAAATTATTGTTGCCTTCTTTAGGAAGAAACATCAAAACTTGACATCACTTCATCATCTTCCATGTGAATGATATCGATATTGTTGAAATCAATAGAGTTTTTAATTCCCTAATTGACAAATTCGTCATGTAGTTTGAGTTTGCTAGCCAAGTATTTTGCTAGTTTCTAGGTTGGCGAATTTGTGAAACCAACCACTGGTCTTAGTGGTGCGTTAACCTTCTGAGTCTTAAGCAGTCCATAGAATTTTCAGATATAATCTGGACCATAATGACAGTGCTAGTTTCATTTGAATCGATTGTAAAACTGTGTTCGTTTCAACGTTGAGTTTGTCAAGTATTGTTTATCGTTTCGCTTTTTTATTCAATTCATAAAGGCCATCTTGGAGATGTTCTCAGGCGTTTTTCTCACAGTTTGATATGTTAATAATGATATCTGGGTTTCTTTTATAAGCTCTTATTATTTCATAACTGTTTTAATGTATAGGACTCATGATTATTTAGATAACATTTAATTGTTCATAAACCCGTCTCTCGAATTTGTATGAAAAATATCGTAGTTTTCTGTACATTTAGATTTACGGTTTTTTAGGACGTAATTTATGCATCGAATCACATTATAGTTTTAAAGTCTTGTCTAAAAGAAGATAACTAACTTCTTGGTATTTTAATTATTAAACTGAGAACTGTAAAGGATTTTGCACTGGTATTCGTACGTCGAAATATTCAGCAGCTGTGTTAGTGAACCTATAGTGTGTTTGCATAGACTAGAATCCATAACATAAAGAACTTGATTGCCATAATAAAACATGTCGGTGATCTGGCGACACGACCGACTACTCTAATCGGAAAGTCCCAAACCTCCATTAAATTGAAGAAGAAGACTTGATATAAAGTAGAACGTGTATTCTGCAAGCATCCAGAAAGTACGTGGTCCGGGTCCAGAAGAGGATAAGGATCCTGGACTTAGGATCCGGGTCATAAAACGTTATAGATAATGCGTATTTATACAGTTAGGTCGGGTAGGAAGCATCACTGAAGTCTGTGACATTGATAGTTGGGCCGATCAATAGGAATTGACCAATAGAACTAGACTTACAAATAATTCGCTCAGGATGTCTAATGAATATCCGAACAGAAAAAGAATTACACCTAATAATAAATTGCTGAACTTACACTGAATGACTAGTTCCAATAATAGATGGAATACAATTCAATTGATAAACGGATGAAATTTTACCAGAACTGTCAATAGTATTTACACAATGTGTTTTTGGACCTATCAAACATTTATCTTCAATTATTACATCAAATTCAATGGTTTGTTTATTTTTAAACATTTCTGATTGTATAGTAAATGGTAATTCAACTGTTTTAGAACTAAGACATGGACAGATGATTTCGATTTGTTTAATAGGTGGACCTTTTTAACGGAATGGAAAAAAAAAGCATTATAAGTCGATGATTGTGTCATAGTGTCAAACGTGATAATTGTTTTAAAATCGTGAATATTGAAAAGGTTTTACACAGTGAAACTTATGTGAAACGGTGTAAACAGAAGAAAGTGATATTTTAAAGTTAAAATGAATTATAGTCCATTTTATTTTTGTACATATTAGCTATGAAATTTATGAAATAAAAAATACCGTTTTCTCTAATGGACATTCATATATATGTAGTTTCCTTTCATACACTATTTACTTTTCAAAAAGATTCTGTAATAAACTAACGATACATATACAAGTATTTTCTGGAGAATACATAAGTTGAATGAACTTAAATACGAATCATTTATGACGGTAAGGTACAAAACGGATAAAAAAAAGACTAGTTCTATGAAATAAAACTACCAGACTTTATCTCTATTTAACTTTGACTAGAAAATTATTCAGGCTTTTGGTTTGTATGCAGAATAACCTATTTTTCCTGTGTAGAGAGAATTCTGTCTACTAATAAATTCTATTTCAAGACAAATCTAGTTAGTAATTCATATGGAAATGAGATCAAATGTAGCCATAAAAATAATAATGAATTCTAAGTAGACTAGTATCATCAGTGTGAAAGAAATTGTTTTATTTTCAAAACTTTATATTTTAATTTGTTCAAGATAGCCTTACTGCTGCTTAAAGTATATAATAAGTTCTATTGTTTTCAATCAAACACCAACAGTAAGTAATTTTGTGATATGCTCGTCAATTGATATGCTTGAATGCTATGACGAGTTCACCTTACTCGGTAAACGAAATGAAGAGCAACGACTCAGTGACACGTTAGGTTATTCTAATCCATTGTCCCAGGCCCTGCTAACAAGATCAAGAAGTCTTGATAAGGCGTAGAGAATGTATTCTACAAGCATCCAGAAAATACGAGGTTGCTAAGCACACAAATCAAGCTTATTTATACAATGATAGCAATGTCCTTGGGAGAGCCACAAAAAAGCGTACTAAAAAAATCCATCAACCAATGATAGTCAAAGATTTTCCGAGCGGGAAATGTAAGCTGGAGCAAAAACATGGAAATTCAAAATTTCAGAATAAAATTACAAAATTAGGACCTTTCCAAGTGAGTTCTGGGGATCTAACATCCCCAACATTTTGTTACAAGAATATGACCAATTCTTGACACATCTCATACACTTAGGTGACAGTCGTTTAAGCCAACGTCAGATCAATTTCAGTATTTTTTTTCAAATTATAGTGCTTCTTATTAGTAGTAATTATATTCAAATATTATAGACCATGAGTAACTGAAAAGAGCGTAACCGGATGAAAAAGAATATGAAAATTTTGTGGCGACTTAATAATTTGATGATATTTGACGAACTCATCATAAAGTATAGAAGTTTTGAGTTTAATCACTTGTAGGATGGTGGACATGATCTACTGAGAGTGGAACAGCTTTAAACACATATTCTTTATAACTGAAGTCAATCCGTAATGTGAAACTTATTTTAAGTCTAATTTATTCACAACTCTAGACATAAACACAATGTGAAGATGATTTTCTTGATTATTCGACAACAGACAGAGCGTGATTGACAAAAACGCTGAAGATTGAAGTTAACAGAACAGGCTACTTGTTAAACATGCAGAAATTCGAATACTTCACATCTATCTGAAGTTTGTGCTGATGATGTTGTTCAGAAGAACAATGAAAGCTTCACAATCAAAACATCCGACTCTGAGAACGAAACACTACCACAATTCTGAAGAGCTTTTTCATCTTGTATTCGTGACTTATGAATTCATATAAGATCAGACGTAGAGCTTTGTGGTAGTGTAATGAGCAGTATAATTATAAAATCACCTAATCAAGCTACATTGGGCTTATATTTTCAACTTCAAATAATAAAAAAGTTTTCTGACTCCATAACAATCAAGAGGTGTAAATATTTAAAGTTCAAAATACCTGGTTTAATCTGAATTTCTACTTCATACCAAAGTCGATAAATTTGATTAGAATTTACATCTAATTCATTTATTGTTTTTGATGTTTCATTTGTTTGATTATTCATAAATGTTGATGATGTTTCTTTATCATTTTCACCATCACTATCTGAACTGATTAAAACAAAGTAACATAACATAATTATGAAAATAGATGAAAAGAATTTACATCGAATTGATTACATGTGATCAGTAACTATTATTATGATATTGGCCAGTCTTTAGAGAGTTGATCTTAAACCTATTGGTCAAATCGCTATATATGTTCACTACACTCAGTAACTTGATATCACAGTCAATAATAAGTTGGGCGAGATTTGTTATTTATGTACACCGATTCAATTTTCTTAACAAAATTAGTACAGCATGATGAAATCATCAAAACGAATGTCAGAATAGTAGAAGCAGTTACAGTGACAGTGTTGGTACAAAGAATTAAGCAAAAGCAATGTAATTTGAAAAGAAAATATGACTTCCCACGTTAGACGAATTCAAAGTGATTCAAGGGATGGTAAGGAGTGAACGAATTCTTCCCAGTCCTGATACACTTTATTTAGTTTTAGATAGTTTGATACGTCATGATGTGCGGTGCCAAGCTATAGAGGAGATAAACTCTGATCCCCCAACCTGGCTGCTTGAGCAAGAAAGCAAAGAGCAGAAGATAAGATCTTTTTGACCACCGAATAAATACTTGTCCATATTTATGTAGTCACTTCATTAGAAAAAAGCCATTTCCAAACCAGTGATATGCATCCGTCCCTTAGGTTATCTCTGACGCACATCCAACCGCTTGCCCATCAAATCGCTACTTATTGGCTAAGTATATCAATGCGATTTTACAGAAATTTATAGATCTCAGTATCGTGTTAGTTATTATTCGTAAAATCTGTCCCAGTCTTCGAATCCCATGGCACAACCGAGAGTTGGGAGAATCCGCTCTCCTCCTCCAGATGCTCCTTACAGGCTTGCCTACATAGCCACTCCCAGGGAAGTCGGACTAACTGCCTTCTCGTTACGAGGGTATCGTTTACAAAAGTGAGGGGATGAAATGTGGATGTGCGACATTTTAATCGGGGTAGTGGGTACGAAGGAGCCAGGTGGGAAGTTGGGAAATGGAGGTGAAAATGGAGGGCAAAGCTATTATCGGTCTCATGGGACTGTATCTTCTGACCAGCAGGTATGACCCCTAGTTTTAAATCTCGCTAAGTGGCCATTTAAGAAAGCAACCTGATTCGGTTCGGGTAGACAGCTAGAGCTATTATTTAGAGCTAACTGTTGATTGTTTCATTTGACATGTAACTAAGACTTCTATAACACTATTTAAGTGTTTTATGCAGAATTTCTCCTGACTATTAGTTATTTAAAATAATAAATTTTCATTAAAACTTCGTGGCTTACTTATTACTGAGAGTATCTGCAACGAAAACTATAACGCCGTGAAAGGATCCTCGCTTTGACGCAGTAACTTGAAATTTACATTCATCGGTACGACCAGATAAAACTTCAATACGATCCGTATATTTCTGATTGCTTGGTATCCATTCAACAAGACCTTTAGGTAAATTTGTTTGCAATTTAAAACATTGCTTTACTGAAGTTGGGTTGGGTACTTTAAGTGTGAAGGTTTGTAACTGAGTGTGTTTTGAAATTTTGCATATTTCACCATTTACATCACAAGCATTAATCGTAAATTCAAGATTAATTTTTCCAAGTGAAAGCGGTTTCAATACAATCCCGTTCAAACGATATTCTAATTGACTGCCATCAGTAATATTTCGAAGAACAAGTTCAGTCTGTTAAATGAATCAAATATAAAATGCTTACCATGATTCTGAATGATTCTGTGGGGAATATGTAATTTTTAAAGAAGTTATTTTAACAGAATTTGGAAGACCACTGGAAACCAGGAAATATACGATAACTATTTGGTTTTAGTTTAAGACCCATCAACAGTATACACTTAAGAACTAACATTGATTCAAATTAGAGATTTTTCAGCCTAGAAGCGACCATTATACTTGAAGGCTAACATGTGGAAAATTAGTGGTCTACACTATCCGCTTGAAATAGTTTTCACTGTATCACGATCTCCATCTAGTGCTGTTGATAAGTTATTTTCATATTATCTACTTGGTTAATTTCACAGGTAACGGCTTCTCACTGTACTATCGGAAATCGATCTGGAAGTTAGTTACTAGCAAGTAAACCAGCATTCGTAGGTTAGTTGGGTCCCAGAATATTTTCTTTTCTGTAAAGAGGTTGTCTATCGATTTTAAAATAGATGATCTAAGTGAGCTTCCACCGGTAAACTCACTTATTTCGCATATATCATAATGTCGGAATTTAGTGTCTTCATTCAACTCAAATCTATGTTTACTGGATTAAATTAATGAAATTGTGTAATTAATTAAAATAAATACCAGTAGCTGAGCTTCTAGTCAATAAATAACGATAAAACAGTAGTCGATGTATACACTTAAAGCTAACACATAAAGATAACACCTTGTACAATATATAGCATGAAGTAAGGCTAGAGATTAGATGGTTTGTGATGTATAATAATATGTCGAGTCTACATGGCTTATCCATGTCTTTTGACCCTATCAATTATTCGCTTACAAGATTGGTTGCATTTATTTGAGTTTGTATGTGCACTGTTTATTTTGCTTCTTACATGCATCTTCTATTTTTCTCTGACAATAAATACTTTGCCATGCCTCATCACGTCAGAGTTGGTTCACTCTCCTTCTATTCTTGTTGCTTTGTGTTTTCGCCTTCTATCTTCATGTCTGTCTGGATGAACGATTAAGTGAAGCAGACTCATCCAACTAAAATGATTTCGGGATTTAACTACCGCCATCGCACAAACGGGATTAGATTAAGAGTAGTAAACTGAAATTAGAGGAAAGACTTATTTCATAGTATATTCACTTGTTCGTCCAAATCGGAGTTAGATATCCTGGACTACTCAATTTTGTAGCTTTTTGTTCTATATAATATTAGTTATGAAAGTTCTCGTTGCAAAAACAAAAGAGGTAATTTCATAAGATGCTTTGGAGAAAATTATTCAAAATCTAACGCCTTGATTTTGTCCTGACGCGAAACTGAATGAGCAGCGTTACAATAGATAGTATTAATCTAAAATTCCTTAGGAAGGAGTTCAGTCTTATGACACTGTAAATTATGTTCTTACAATAAATTGTTTCCACTTCGTGTTACCTATTTTAATTAACTCACATCAGAATATCAGTCACTGTAAGTGAGTTTCATCAAAATCGATGCATTCGGATATAATTTCGATTTATTTTTGGAGTCAAATAAATATTCTATAGCCTCTGTTTACTTCCTTGAATCGGGTTACATCAGTGTTTTTGTTTAAGTGTAACAAGTGAAGACAGGATGAATTTAGGAAATTTCTCTACCCGTTGATCCATTAAGCTTATAAACCAGCGGTAAAAGTTAACTGGGACGTAGACCATAAAGTTCTTTATGTCTTCAGTTCATTGTTTCTCAATAAATGTGAATTCAATTTTAAAGTAAGTTCCCGACTCGGCTTCAGTCTGGACGCTTGAGACGGTAGGAAAGATTTATGTAAGACGCAATGATTGAACCAGATCGTGGTTCTAAAGTTCGCTCTCTCCTTTGAGAATCGAGGTCAAGTGAAAATATCAAGTGTACCAGTTTGGTTTAGAAATCTAAGATTCACCACTATATTTAATTATCGATTCTCTGAGATCATTATAAGAACAGCATCCTCATACTTGAACCATCTTCAAAACTTTCATTGATATATTCTGTTTGTTTATTCCAAATTTCTATATATAAACAAATTAAAATGTGGTGTGTTTATGAAATAAACATGAAAGGGTATAAACATACATGACTTTCAGCCTCTCTTCTAGGAAAATATGTTATAGAATATTGAACTGTTGAATTCGATGGTACATTTATAGTGAGTGGTCCAGTAAACCATACGGGATTACCTGTAAACTGTGACGACAGTTCCCAATCATATGCTGTTTTATTAACAATGGGTATTGGTTGAGTAATGGGATGATTTAATGGTGAAGTGAATGTTAAAACAATTTTCTCATTACCAGGTAAAGCTACACATTCAATACGATAAAGTCGAATATCATCTGGACCTTGAATTACCAGTTTAGCTGAAGTTAAACCAGGTTTATCAGCAAAAAATTTGAGAGGAAGTGGAAATGTGTCATCAGAATCTATGAAAGAGAAAAAGAGATTGTTACTGCTGTAGTGCCTCCACATATATTCGAGTTCGCTTACATTTAATTTGGTTAAGCCCTTTCGATCAATTTATTTAACCAAGCTATTTGTATTGCAACAATTTATATGTACCATTCGTTCTTATCATTGTCTGGTTTGTATGAGCTCACATGACGTGTTCCACTTGTCATTTGACCTTGTCAACTATTCGTCACTTTTATTCATGTGTGCCTATTTCGCTTGTCGCATGTCTGTCTTATATTTGTCTGACTATATATTCTTAGTCACGCTCTGCCCCTGGGAAGTTGGCTCAACAGCCTTCTCCAATTCACGTCGCTTCATCCCTTTTATTCGCTGTTTCTTCGCTTCGCTTTGTGGTGTGTCCCAAATAAACGTATTCGACACTTTGCGTTCACCTTCTGATTTATAAACCGTCGGACGCTATTTAGTAACGGTTGACTGGACGAGCTAATCACGAACATTAAGAACACTCAGTAAATCGACACCCTACACTACTATTTGTCTTGCCTAAACTATTGTTTCATTTTTAACAGCTTTATGTGTGAAGTACAAGTGAATTTCGTCCCCAGTTTAAATATTGCAATGTTTATTATGCCAAAACAATGATTGTAAATGAACTGCATCATATTCGGAATTTTCTGATCTAGTTTATCAAGTGGACGTTAGAAACATACCGTATAGTACTGGAAAAATGTTGCTTAAGTGAGATAAACCTAGAATCCCCACAAAATTGATAGTTATCGGAGGCCTTAAGTTTACTCAGTGTTCATTCATCGAATAAATAACTAGATTAATTAAATCGTAATAGAGAACAGTCAGTATTTTCGGTCAAGTTGGCTAATAAAATATGAAGACAAAGTCGAATAAAACTATAGGATATTTACTAGCGTTATACATTTAGAATGGTCTGGTTGTATATTTACTAGCTAAAATGCTAATATACGAATTAAGAGAACATAAGAAAAATGAAGGTATTACAAATAACGCAACATAAATCACATCGCTGCGGATATTAAATTGTAATCAATATTACCAGTATAGGTTTAATGCAAGTACACATTATTTTTAAATAAATCGGGAGGAGGTGAACTTTCGTATAACTAAAATTTCAACAAACCTAAGTATTCGTCCTAGGCAACTTTTAAACAAAACTACAAGAGTGGAATCATGATCAATCATATGACCTATTTAAACTACGTGAGATACTGAGTATACATGGTTCAGCTAATTCGGTTTCTCGAAGCACCATTGACTTGATTGAAAATAGATTTCCCAAATTTCCATTAGGAAACTATGATTCGTGAAATGAACCAAGTGATCAGTGATCTTGAGTGAGTTTTACATTAGGTCACAAACTGACTTCAGTCAGTTGAACATGTGAATCACTGTTCTTCGACTTAGTAGAATGAAAGTATCTTGCCCGCTGTAAAACATTTATATCATGAAGTTCAATCTCATTTTCGGATTGTAGAGCCATGTTACTGGCCTACTGAAATTCTGAATTAAGCAAACCCTCAATAGTTTCTGATTTTAACTGTCCTCAAGTGAATATGTTAAGATAACCTTCAACCCTTCTTCCATTTAGTTTTTTAAGAAAGAAAGTTTTTCCTGAGAACTTGTCTTTTTTGATATGTCGTATTGTTAGGTACTTAATGACCTAAATACTGATGATTCATACTTCGTTAGACAGAGTAAACCATGGGTCAGATGAGAATATTTGTATGCGGTTACAAGGAAATATGTAAGCAACAGGTAAGCAAACTTGTCAGGACGTAATCTGAAATAGAACGGAAATAATTCGATCATCAGATAAACAAACGAAGGCACATTTTCAAAAACTATTCTAAGTACCTATTTATATATAAAATGTGAATTCTACAAAATGAATAACGTATTACAAGCAAAATTTATTGTACAGTATTCTACTGAATAAAAAGACTGACAACCTTTTAGTGAGTTGTAAAATGCATTTGGTTTCAGTTTTATTAAATTATTTATTTCTGAGTATGATTGCAGATTTACCCTGTTAATAGCAGTTCATTAGTTCAATTCAAAATAACAAAACTTATGATTAAATGAAATCTACCTCACCAATATTACCAGTCCAATAAGCAAATGACATTATTGTTGTTACATTTTCTTACCTGAATCCATGGGAATTGGTACATGAATTTTTGGTGGGACTTTGATGATATTGGAATCGATTTCTACACTATATACTAGATTTCGAGATAAATGTAATCTTTTCTAGGAATATCCAAAAAAATCAAACAAACCGGTTTAAGTGAAAGTTAAATGAAAAATTTCATATTTATACTGATATTATGTTTACTACGAAATATACATCATTTATCTATGGTACTTGCAAGTACTAGCCACTTTAAAGAACTATCTGTTGCATAGCAGCGATATAGTCGTAACACCTATTCTGAAAATGATTTAAGTTCATTAAAATGATTTTTCTTTTTAAATGAAAATTAAAACTTTAAATTACAGTAGTCCATTTTTCTAGCATTTTCTAATCATAACAAATAGTCGGGAAATTGTCAGTCAGTCATAACACAACACAGAAGATAGCAAAATTGTACTTTGCCTCGAATGGTACCTTATTAACAAAACAAGCAGATGGACAGAGAAGGACTCAAAATAATGCACTAACAATGAAATTTTCAGCCAGTTAGATGCAAAGTAGGACTTGGTGCTTTTGGAATTGTCAACTCGAATCCCATAATGGTAGAGGTAGTAAAAGTTAAAGGTAATGGAGAAGATTAGCGTTTGAAAAAATTATGCAACAAGTTTAATCCAATAAAATAAACTTAAAAAGAGAGAGATAAATTTCATGAGGAATTCAGAATAGAATGTGAGAGAACACAAAGAATGAATGCACGTGCGCCATTGCAAGCGATTTTGAGCCACGTCATTGAAAGTCTCTAACCACCGGTTACTGCTGTCTCGAGAGTCCCAACCAACAAGCCTAAACTTACCAACATGGCTCAATCCAGTTGTCAATGACTTCATGGATAGGTGTCATGTTTTGATATGACTTTCAACAGACAAACTTATGTCGTTTGTGTATTCTGATACAGCAGCAAGTGCATCTTACGGTAAGAGTTCAATTCCTGAAAAGTCAGATGATGAAAGTGTCGTATCTTAAAGCATGTCAGTGGCAAAGTTAGACAAGAACGGAGAAAGTGGACGGACACCACTTGAAGTAAAGAATTCTGATGAAAGTTCACCGTAAGCCCTCACTCGACCAGTAGAATTCGAGTAGAGAACCTGTATAAGGTTAATGTACTTCTTCGGTACATCTTTCAATGACAGACAATGCCACAATTCCTTACGAACGACAGAGTTGAATGTCATTTCAAAGTCCAGGAAGACAACTATTGTCGGACGCTGAAGTGTGTGTTTGTGTTTTAGGTTCTGACGTAGGGTAAATATGTGGTCTATAAAGTGACGTCCAGGTCGGAAACCAGCCCGCTTTTCTCGAGTATGCTCTTCATGAGCTCTCGTTAGGCGTTAAAGTATTATTGAAGCTAATATATCGACACTATATTAGTTATAGCGACTCTTCTGTGATTGTCACAAGAGGACTTTTGTCCCTTCTTATAGACTGGCACAATCAGTGGATGAGGCCAGTTCCCAAATTCTACTTAGGATCTCATTCAATCCGATTGCTAGAAATGAACTATCATCCTTAGAAAACTCAAGGCTTAATCAATCAAGTTCTGTTGCTCTTCCTTCCTTTAGATTGCTTATGGCCTTTTCAACCTCATTAAGAATTGGATGACTTACAGCAACTGACCATTTAGGTTTTATGGGATGGTGAGTAGCTGAGAGGTAACTGAAATGCGGCTGAACTGTTCGCTAAAGTAGTCTACCTATCGGCTCAAAGTCCTGAATCAAGAATGAGTAACAGTTTCAACTATTTTCGAGATAGTCTAACCAACACTCGAATATCTAATACCAGTTTCCTTGATAAATCTGAACAGTTGTTTATTTTTTTCGCTTTCAGTGATCACCACTGTTCACAGTTATTGGGTAGGCTTTCTATCAGACTGTATCAAAGCTGCCTCCGTTTGATGGGATGGGTTTCTAAGCATTTATGAGTTCAGCAGTTGCCACTCTAGTTCACTGGTATTTCTTAACCTTTTGGTTCAAGTTATTGATAGATATCACTAGTGTTTCTATAGCTTTTCGGTTATCATTCCAAGCTGACTACGAATATATAACACTGACATGGTTAATTGAATGTTTATTTATATTATTAACTTTTTTCGCATTAAGTCCATGTTATGGACGTTTTATATTCAGTAGAACACAGAGAAATATCAGCTCGTACTAGAGCATGCATGATCCCAGTGTAACCATGTGCTCCAAAAGAAGCAACAGTCTCCTAACAAGCCTCTCCAACGATAGCTAATAGCAATATGGTCTGTTTCAGTCCAGTATGGAGTCCATTTTGGGGGTAGCTATATCAAAAGATGTTTTTCCTTATGCTTCATTTTAGTGTTTATCAGAAATAGACAGCTGTCTGAGCCCAATCGCAGCAGATGCTGAATTGTGACAGTGTAAGATGCGTTCAGGTGTCTTTCGTTTTAAATCTAACTTGTTTCAGTTATTATGATCAGCAAGTCCAACGACTATTTCAAGGTTAAGTATTAAGAATATGAATTGAGGAAAAAACCAGTCTAATTTCCTCAAAATTTACTCCATTTTTTTTACTCCATTATTTTATACATTACGGAATACTTAGTTATACTGTAGTGAAGGAGAACACAGGTGAGGGCAACCGAATTGTATTTAACGAAAATTACAGAGTTACTCAGTAAAATAGGAAAACCATATCGTAACCGTTAATTTGCAAATCTTCAACCCATCATCAGTCCATTGTCTGACATTTCACTTATTCATGCGTTTCATAAAAATTCCATTGTGTTCCCACTCTTCCTTTCTTGATCTACCCCCATCTTTCGCTGCCAGACATTATGTTTACACTCGCGTCATATACTACTTATAAGTAGCGCGCACCACAATACATTTAATTTGATTAAAGTTATGTTACTATCTTTTTTTTTTTAATAACTTCACCATCAATCTATCAAGTATTTGATTGGAATAATCGATGAATATTTGTTAGTTCAACATCGATTAAAACTATCAAGACAGAAACTACCTACAATCTTAAATCTGCTTTTTGTATGCTGAAGAAAAATTACGTTTTCCTCAGTGATATAGTTCTATAAGTTAATAATACGAACTTGACTGTGAAATCTTGAGAAACTTTTTTGAGAATATTTTTTGCTTAGACACTGTGATGTGTTACAAAAGTGAGAATATCTAATTAAAATGTATTTTGGAAAATGTTATCAAAAAGTAATAAAATCTTTACCTGAAATCTTAACTTCTTCTCTGATGAATTACGATCGAAATTAGGTAACAGTAATTTTTTATTAGCTAACTCAAGTAACTCGTCTGATTCAAGTGTATTCGCTAATTGACAACGTTTTAATTCGGATGGTGGAAGTCGAATATGAATAGCATTTAACAATGCTGTCCGACGTAAATCATTTTTTACTGGTAACCATAATGTTTCTTTTATTTCACAGCCTACTGGACATCGGAAATATATAACATTTGGATCACCTGATCGACCGAAAGCTTTAAAATCAAAGTATGATACAGTTTAAAAGATTATTAGTATAATTTAAATGTTTATTAAAGCTAAACAACTTTTTCTTTACTGAAACGAATTTGAAGTTGCGAAGTAAAAAGTGTTTGCTTAATAGTTCAGTCAGTCAATAATCATATAGGATATTGAGTACGGAAGAAAATACCCTAGACTTCTCAACATCGTACCACGGGGAAATTATCATCGTCAAGTTTCAGGAAGTTAAAATAATGGGTTCACCGATAGTTGCTTTCGACCTAGGAGAAAACCAGTTTGTCGGTTATTTGGAGACTGACAATAACCGATGGTTAGACCTAATTCCTGTGTATTTTCTCAGGAAGATCAGCCCAGATGCATTGGATTAAGAAAACAAAAATCACGTGATAAAGATTCTAGTAAATATTGTTGCAAAAAAATTGTAATGACCATTCCTACTTAATCACAGATAATAGAAATCGCACTTACAAGCAGCTGCAACAGCAGATTTAATACGATATCCTCTTTCTTTTTGTTCAGTAAACGGTAATAAACTTGGTTGTGGTAATTGAGCAATACCTTTCAATAGGATAACAAATTCACCAATTTTTTCATTCGATAATAATAAACAACATTGTCTTGTACCCCATCCTAAGGGTAAATAAATAATTGATAGTTCTTTGATTGTTCTTTGCTTGTCATTGTCTGTTGTTTGTTGTTGTTGTTGCTGTTGCCTTTGCTTAAATTTCATTTTGTTATCTGATTGCTTGATCAGATGTGAATTTGTCCGATGATCATTGGTAGTTCCGCATAGAGTAATAGTGTTTTCACGACAATGAAATGCTTGATATTGATTTCTTTGATAGTATTCTTAAATAGTTAAAATGATTATCATAGTCATTAGCCAAGATATGAAGTTGACGTTGTTACATGTTAAATATTTGAAAACAATAGGTAGGTTGGTATAGACAGACCTTAGTTAATTGAACACTGATTACCGAAATTTATTTGTGGTCATGAACAAGTTGATTCTTTGCGTTCAGTTCAGAACTGATACGATGAAATTCAGTGACAATAAATGGTCCTAAAGAAAACCAGCTGCTGAGTAAATGGTATAGTTTGTAACATCACCCACTATTTCACTATTTAACAAGTTTTTGAATAGCATGAATAATGTTGATTCCTCTAAAATTGAGATGCACCATGCTAAGTAGTTTCAAATATCAATAAACTCGGACCTGGATCTATATATCAGCTATCAAACGTATGATGGTATGGAGATGTTGAGTCATTTAACTGAGCAATCAAACTGTAATCTGTTGTTTACGAATTAATCAGTGGGTATGAACAGATAACAAAATACCAACTATTGCTACTACTGTCTTTGTCTGCTCTTTTCTAAACCATATTGAGGGGTTTCCACTGAGTGTTTGGCCAAATCGTCTGCTGATACATCTTACATATCTTATTAATCTTTCAATGAATGTCAAGTTGATGATTATAAAGTATTGTCGGTAAACAGTGAACTCACCTTTCGTGATTTCTATCGGCAATTGACTATTTTCCGATGATGATTGATCCAAGGAACTTTCTGTCACAGAATATGTTTCAGTCAATAATAAATTCTCTGAATTTGATTCTTTTTTCTTGACATTTAAACCTTGTGTTTGACATAGTGCACTGAATAAATCATTACAACTTTCAATTATTTTAATATTAAATGTACCATTCAATTTGTATGGATTTATAATTGGTATTGTAAATTCTGTCTTTTGATAACAAGGTGAATTAATGATTTTAGTTGGCTAACAGAAAGAAATTAGATAGAGAAGACGAATAGAAAAGTGCTTTCGATATTTATCCTTGTAAGTTGAAGGGAAATGTAAAAAAAATACAGTTCATGCTATGAAATTCAAAACTAGAAAGTGTACAAGTATTCTGGAAGTTAATAAGTATAAGTCATTGTAAAAATTGAATTTGAAAACTACATCTATTTCCAGTCTATTAGCCCAGAAAATTAATTTTATTTATTTACTTTGATAAGATATTCGTAATGTAAGATGAACAAAATCATGTCATTTGAGTAATAGGTAGAGTAAATGCACGATAGTAGTGTGATTAACAAAATTGTTATCAAACTATCCTGTTTTGTATCACCCAGAGTTTCTGACCATTGGTCATGGTCATCACACTGACTCTGAGTGTTTGATCTGCCATATAGGTGGCTAAACTGTTTAGAACGATAGCTGATACTTTTTATGAACTGATATCAGTTTTTGAATTGACTGTCTCGTAACTTTTGTCCAAACTACTACGTAAGCCCATCAAGTGGTGGTTAGGCATAAGTAAAACACCAAATCACTTCAGATAATCTAAATTTTAACTGAGACGAGTGGTTTTATAACAACCCATGGTCTTTCTGTTGGTTTTGTTAGAAAGACACAGACATCTATAAAGTCCATTAAGACAACTAATTGAATATTCGGAAAATCTTCCACTCCTAGTCTATAATTCTTATCATTAAAATTTTGTATCATTCACCCAACATTCAAAACTATTCTGTCAAACAAGTTATGGTAAATGTTTTTGTTCAACTCTATGGGGAATATTCAAATAAATTTAAACAAAAAACATACCACTAAATTACATAAATTAATGTGATTAGTCAATGCAAAATACAATTATTTCGATCACTTACAAGTGTATCAAGTCCACCAACAATTCCTGAAAGTATAAATGATATAGTTTTACCTTGCAGTCCATTTTGACGTTGAGAAACCGCTAAAAATACTGCTTCTGTTAGTTTAAGAAAACGTGATCTACAATGAATTAGTAAAGATAAGGAATTGTGTGATATAATTAATACTTTTGCACAGATTTATTAATTAGTGAATTGGATAATAAGAATGAAATTACCAGATGATGTGAAGTGAAAAATTTGACTCTTACGCAAAATCATACACAACAATTACAAATCTACCCGAAATCAATTGAGTTTCAATATGCAAAAACTAAATCTATTCTGATTAATGAGTTACTATAATCAAAAACAGTGAGTATAAATGATAAATATATATATATCAGTCAGAATTTTAAATAAATAATCTTTTGTTTTAACAGAAAATTTCGTGTTTACATTAATTAATTACCGAGCATTGACTGATGCTATTTTTATTCAGTCCTTTTAACATCGAGCGAATTCTATCAAGTAAACATAAGAATATTATTTAATTATTCGCGTTGCTTAGTACTCTGTAAAGTCATTCATCTGAAGATGTGAAAAAAATTAACAAATGTCTGAAAATAAATATCCTATGATAAAATTCTACCGACAAATATTAGAGCTCAATAGTAGAAAAATAATCTCATGAATCATTAGATTATCTCATCCGAACCTGATGTTATCGGTTATCAGTTTTGAATACTCCATAATGTTTATACTTGAAATTCATACTTAACAGTCATGTTCTACGAAAATCATATGTCAACCAAATTTTCTTACTTCCCTTCGGCTTGCATCAGATTATTGCAGCATGTAATGATTTTATTGAACAAATTGACAATTTAACAGATTCTAAATAATATAAGTATGACATAAAGTGTTCTATTGGAATAGATATGAACTCTTTCACTGTCGATAATATAAACAAAAATTTAATGAGAATATAGGTTGTTTTATTTTTTAATAATAAAATGTAATATATGATTCGTCTATTATAATCCTCAATTTAAAAGATTCATCTCATTCATTCAGTCAGTCAGTCAGTTACAATGTGGAACTTCGTACATGAGTACATAAGTTCATGTTGCCATACCATCACATTAGCACACAGAGACGCTGCCAGTTCAAATCCCTTAGTGGTAGAGATAGTAGCAATATTAGCAGTAATGGAGAAGATTAGGGTTCAAAGATATGACTCGAGAAGTATACTTTGGTGAAATAACTTTAGGAAGAGAAAGATAGAGGTGATGAAGAATTTGGAAGGTTAGAATTCGAGAGAACACAATGAGTGAATGCATTTGCACCACTGCAAACTATTTTGAGCCATGTCGTTCAAGGTCTGCAACCATCGGTGTCTTTCATCTCGCGGACCCCAAACAGGTAGCCTACATCTACCAACATGTCTCAGTCCACATGCTCGTGGTGGTCAGGCTTGCCTATCGTGATGACCCAATCGAGCTATATTGACTGGAACGTAAATTCCGATTGGTTCTATAATGCCAGGTAGGTCTATTGGAGAACAATCAGACTAAAAGCAGCTATTTAAGGTAAGTGATTCATCTAATTCATTCAGTTGGATTCAGATGATATAACCAATTCAGACTTGAAAGGAATAGCCTCAAAAGTAAAGCATTTTTTATGAAAACTAAAATGATTTTTTACAAAATATCATTTTTTCGAATTATACTATGTTTGGCGTTCTGTTTAAGATACCATTCATGTCACTTAAAGAAGTAACTTTTAAACATAAACATGTTCAAATTCAGCAATGCTAATGACTGCAATTTGGTTAACCAGCTTGATCAAGAAAATAAATTGCTAGTAACTTCACTTTTACTAAACAAGTTGATTGTTTAAGCAGATTATAAACAAATGATATTAATTATTATATACTACTATAAGTACTACTACTATTGTGCACGAGAACTCAGGTGAGGACAGCAACACCTATATGTAAGCGAATATTACAGAGTTGTTAACCATATGTACAAAACCTTCATCATCATCATTTGCGGATGATTTCAGTGTTCTTTCATTTAGACTGTTCGGATTTCAGTTCACTTTACGTTACCTAAAAATCGCATTCTGTTCTCATTCTTTCCTTCTCGATCTTTGCTGTCAGACGTTTAATTTCCGTTTGTTATCATATACTACTCATGTGGACATAAGTAGCGTACACCACACTACTACCACTACTATTAGTATTATTACTATTATTGTTATTATTTACAATGAAACCTACTTATATTCAAGACATATTTGTAATTTTCCTTTTTGTGGTATAATTATTTTCATTTCTTTCACATTATTAGATAATTGATCATTAGTATTAGCATCATTATTATTCCGCAAGTTATTATCATTCATTGGATATTTTAATTGTTTAACTTCAAATTTGTTTGAATTCATTTTATTGGTTTCATCTTTTTCCATTTTGTTCAAAGTATTAACAATGGAACAATTAAAATCACTTGCATTTGGACCAATGATAACACAATTATAAGTTAACATATGAGAACTTGTATTGGTAAATAATAATTGACGTTTAGTTACCGTATTCAAAAGACCTTAAGAATCAAAAAAGATGAAATGGGAAAAAATTCAATCGGATGTGCATCAAAATCAGTAAACATTTTTTTTCTGACAAATTTTATTCAATATACACCATTTATGCATTGTGAAAGAGAATAAAGCAGTTTCTACAAGGCCCACTAATCGAATAACAGTGTAGAGGACTTTAGATCCGCATTACTCAGTTGATAAAAGTCCTAATTTCGGATTTTATGCTTTCGAGCATGTGCTGATCAGTTGACCTTGAGATTACATTTCCCACCCGGGAAATTCTTGACTGTAATTCGTTGATGTGTTATCTTAGTACGCTATTTTTGTGGCTCTCCCGAAGACGTTTTCATCATGTATAAATAAACTCGATTCGTGTGCTTCTAGACCTCATATTTTCTGGGTGCTTTTAGAATACACTTTCGACGCCATATCATTACTTCTTCCTTTAGTTAGGAGGGCCGGGGACAATCGGATTAGAGTAGCCTATCGTGTCACTAGATCACTTCTCTTCGCTCTCGTTTACCGACTAAAGTGAACTCGTAATAGTTTCAAGCATATCGATTGACGAGCATAACAACTAGTCACTTGGATAATGAATATACATGTTATACTGTGTGAGATAAGGTTTAGTTTCAGAATAAATTTAGAGATTTAACAAAAAATAATTTTACTAATGCAATTATTTCTCATCTTGTTAATCACTCTGAAAATTCTTCAGCAAGCTGCAAACTAATTCAAGATCTTATGAATTAACGTTCATGTGAGACACAGAATTTACCTATTTGAACTTGACTAATTAATTTTGTCAGCCACGTGTACTTATGATTTAATACATTATTGGAAAGGTGATTTTCAGGAAACAGAAAATTCCTTCATAATAGTTTGTGTAAATTTTTTATACTCCATCCTCTTGAAGAAACGATCACCGATTAGTAAACAATTATTACACGAAATTTATTTCATAATGAAAGAGATGTCATGAGAGTAAGACTACTAGTGGTAAACATTTATACAAATGAATATGGATATAAGATAATAATTGTTCAAAATGTTTTTCGACAAACAGAACTATACTATTCCTACTAGTAACAATCATCTCGATGCTCAATCTATTAGAAACTATCAAGTCAGACCTTGGTAATGACACTTATTTCGAACAAGCTGAAATGTTTATAAAATATGAGTTTTACTTTAGTCTAACATGCTTTCTACCGTCGATTCTTTACTGTAATCAGACATATGGTAATTGACAAAATGAGTGTATGATCACCAGAAAAAATACTGATTATTTCATTTTCTTCCAATTTGCATACCATTAAAAGCAGTTTTTATGATCTTTAAAAATATTTTTACAAGACCATTTGTATCTGTTTCGGCATACGTACATTCTGAGTGAATTGCCTCGATAATGCCATCAAATGACATGGACATTAAAATGGAGCTTGATAATGGTTAGCAGTGGAATGCGAGGCTGGCTACTAGTAATTTCTGAATCTGATTGTATAAATCAACACTGAAATGCTGAAGAGCATTCTACTGCTAAACACTACCAAGCTTAGCTTTTTTTTTATAAATCTTGTTCACAAAACAATGTACATATATACTAACTTATTCAACAAACATAAGTTATAACTAAAATAATCTTACCTGAAAAATTTATTGTTTGTCTTGGTAAATAATCCGGTAACTGACAAAATAAATGTAAACATAATAGCGCCATACCAAATGGATGTGGACTTGTTATATCACATGGGCATAAATCAAATTCAAAACGAATTAGTCTTAAAGCTTGTACCAGGATAATCGCATTATGAAAACATTGTTCGTCTGAATTAGGTTGTATGTATATTTTGGAGAAGTAATTAGGAATCTGAAATAATAAGAGTAATACAAAAGACTGTAATTTATGAAATCACCCTGTAAAACTTCAACGAAAACACTAAGTACCACTGAACTAGCTTTCTATTCTAATTTTTAATATATACATTTTTGTTATGATGATCAGTGGTGAATAATATTAAACTGTTTTGTAACCGTTATTTTCATCTCAAGCCAGTCAATTATTAACTGATCAATAATCCACTGTTATATTATCTCGAATGAATGTTTCATTCATACTGTCAGCTAACCACTCAGAAGGGACCAAAATCACGTTTCTCAGTCTTTTAGTGCTAATCAAATCCTATCGATGAAGTTGCTATGTGACCACTGTTTTGAGTGACTCTATGTAGCGTACATTATGCTAGCATAATAGGTGGTTTGAGATAATCAACAGGACATAGGTTTGGTGCTAGTTGGAAACTTACCAGAAGGGATTACCTGAGATCGTTTGGGTTTTAGAGTGAATAAACGAAATTATCAGTTTGGCTATCAAATTTATTTCATTACTTTTTCGACGTCTCTCGGGTCTTTAGACCAATGAATCCTAATACTATAGTTTACACGTCGGGCTTTAGACAGCTTACGATATTTAATCAATATAGCCGATGCTATTCATTTCGTACGTTCAATTGTTCAGTAAGATAGTTGTATTTGTAGACATATGAAGTCTGAATTTATAAAAACAAATATTCGACTTTAGTTATAAAAACCATTTACTCAGTTGTTGGTCTTTTTTTTCTTCATTTACTGGACAAGTCAGATGTTAGAGACCAGCACAGTGATGGAAACAGGACCATGGATCATTACAACATATTTTGTAAAATAATCAATTTATGAAACAAAGAACCTAAATTAAATAAGGTCTATTATCTCGTTACTACCATATACCTAGAACGGATTTCAAGTATTGCCTTTCATTTAAAGTAGACAACCTAATGTTTTTTTTGGTGATGAATGGTTCTGGTGTAAAAGTGAGAGCTGATAATATTGTTCAAACTGATAACTTCATAATTAATCCATCCATTTTAGTGAAAAGAATAGCACGTTTTTTCTTTAATGTTTCACAAGTTCATTCTCACTGACCATGGTTCACACGTTAATCACAATTGAGCTGATAATCTTATAATCAACTGTTAAGTTGGTTCCTCTCATTAAAAATGTTATAATGTTAGTACTGAAAATCGTTGTACCACCGCCAATGTTAATAATAGGTTGAAATAATTATTTTGATTAATAGATATTAGTCGGTAGGGTTTCGTGAGGATTATGGGATTGCATTAAACTTATGAACAAGTCAAAGTTGAATGAACATTCATACCCTGGAAGCACCCGATGGCAATCCTAAATTCGATTTCCACATTAGAGTTGTGGATGCACATTACTGAGAAATCCAACAATAAGAATAAAAAAAATCCAGTTCTCCAGGATTTCATGATCTCATCATAGTAGGTATTATATTAGGCATCAAAACGAATGACAAACAATATTACTTATGGAAACTTGAGGCCACTTTAGTAGCCACCATGTGTGACATTATTTTTAAAGAAATGACCATATACTTCAGATTGTTGAATTGTAGAAGAGTTAAACATTGAAAACCCAAGTTTCATACTAATCTGTTTATCCGAAAAACCTTACACTTCTTGTTTCATAATTTATATTATAACCCTTGCATACTAAACAACTGATCTGAATTGATATTTTATATTCCCCATAGTGATCTTTCCATTTCACGGAAATACCTTACTCATTCATCAGAGTAAATGATTTAATTATCTTGATTAACGCAGAGAGTATTAAAACCCTTAAAACAATAACATGTACGAATTAAATACAAATGACAACAATTTCATGAAACTAACTAGACAAGGCACATAGGCACCAATAGTACATGCTAGTACAATTCCATCACGTAAATCATAATCAAAATTAGTTACAATTAAATTATTATTATTATTTGTAAATAATGATTTCTTTTCAGTCCATATTTGACTAGCATACTGACGATAACAATAATTTAACCAAGCCAATAAAATACGTTCACATAATGAATAACAACTGTTCACTTGAATTTCATTGGAATTTGTTAACTTTGCTCCTTGTACATTGTCTACTTGATTTAACAATTGAATTGTATGTGTTACTATTTGATCTGATTTATTCGATTCATTTTTTGGTGAAGATTGTTTTGAAACTGTTGGTGTTGAAGACTTCAATTCATTTGTTTTGTATAATAGAAGATCTTTTGATGGAAAGCTAATCATATCCAACGAACTGATGGTTATACGGTTGAACACCAAACACTAAAATATTTTGACAAAAAAGTAGCGGAAGCGGTGAACAAGTAAGCATAGTTCAGTTTCAGTTTTAAAACTCACTAAATACTGCTGATATTGACCATTGAACAAAAATAAAAACTGGATGAAAAAATATCTGGTTAGTTATCAATGAGCAGAAAGTATTACTTTAATTTGAGTCTACAATGTCAAGTTATTTGAGCATCTACCAAAACAGGGACACTTTTTTCATCAAATAAAAAAAAAGTCGTTTAGTGAACTGTTTAAACAACCTAATTAACATCAAGAACTATATTGAGTACTGCCAAATGATCGATTTCTGTGTAACAACTTAATACAAAAGAATACACTGGAGACTGAAATATGTCATTGGCAAAATCTCTGACTAGAAAACTGGATGATATGCATTTAAATTCAAAACGGAATGTTGTTTCTGTAACGAATAATAATTAGAATGAAACTGAGCTTATTGACATATGTTTACAAGCTTCTAGAGATTTACAGAAAACAACATCGAGAAAGTTGACATTAGATGATAAATGTAAGTTATACATAGTAGAAAATAAATCATAGGAACATTAAATTTCAATATCTATGACGAAACAAACGTAAAAAAAACAACTACTATTTATGATTACTTTAATGAGTTGTATGAATAAATCTGTCCAAGCTCTTTCAGATATTAATAAAAATCGATCTAGTTCAAATTCACTCAATGGAAGTAAGTCTATTTTGATAAGTAATTTATCGTCTGATTGACTGTCATTTCCGTCATTTTGTGGTTTCATCGAATCTGTTACAGTGATGCTATTGTTCTTTTGAGATAATGATGCATAAACTGTACGTGCAGATTCAGTTAAACCTGGACATCCATATTTATGCCATAAATGATAATCATTCGGTTCCATTAAATGTTCCGGTAGAATATGAGGTAGACAGCTACCTTGACTAAAATTTAAAGGAAAATTGATTAAGAATAATACATAAATGTCTGTGTTTTATGAGCTTAAAACTATAGAAAAGTAACAAGTGATTTTTTCAAGTTGTAATGACTTTAAATAAAATTTGGAGTATTCCATTAGATAGATGAAAGTTGAGCTATGCTACAGACTAACAGGAATAAAAATTGTGAGTCACGAGACTTCTGCTAAGCGATTCAATGGTTATTTACTCATAGCGATAGTAAAAATCCTAAACTCAACCTTGTGTACTGTTTTGGGTATGCATTCATGAAAATCCACCTGGGTAGGAACAGACGAGTGTTCAGTACTTCGTAGCTTGTGATTACTCTCTAGGTAATGTTACTTTGTAACAAAAACCGTGTAAAACTAATATTTTCAATTAGATTTATGGAGATTAATGTTTTTTTACACATTTGAAATCATCAATCAATCACTTTTAGACCACCATTAGAAACCTGGAAGCTCTGGATGGCCGTTTCGTCCTGGTATGGGACTGATCAGCAGTGAGCATCTATGACTCCTGCACCTCACAGGATTCAAACCCGAGACATTCGGTCTTGCACGCGAATGCCTAACCTCTGGACCACAGGGCCGGTATCCATTGGTGTTAATGTCTAACTCTGATTGATCTAGGGATTTTTTACGGCCTCAGCCATTTGTCTTTGGTAGTTACTGCCTACACCCGACAGGGCTGAACTCCAATGGTCAGGTCTTCTCACTCAGGGAATTTCCTCACGACGCTAGTCGCTAGTGAGCATATTTAAGATATTTTCAATTAGAGTTATTGAGATTAGTGTTTTTACGCATTGGAAATTTCATCAGTCTGACCAAGTATCGTGTTTAATTGTGAACTAATGAAAAAAATTTACCGAACCATCACTATCCTTTGCGAAACACAACACCTACATAACTAAAACACTGAACAGTAATATATGTATATGGAAAATAGAAGGTATTTTCCAACCTGTAAACAATACTCATGAAAGAAGTAATTCATTAATTCAATAAGCGATGCTTCAGTTGAACTTAAGTTAAATTCATTCGAAAATCCTCAAGACCGCCGCAAAAGAGGAAGACCAAGAAGCACATTACACAGAACATGTAGATAAACATGAGAACAATCGGTTGGAGAATGCTGTCCAGCAGCCTATGCTCGATTCAGGCGTAAACGCCTTTAGGTTATAGTGATGTCACTGCTTTCGAAATTCCAAATGCTTCTTGTTGACAAGTGGCAAATTGTCAGAAAACCGTAGGTTTAAAGTGTTCTGATGATTTCCCTCGAAACATTTAATACCTTAATTTTTAAGCTTTATGTTATCAACCATTACATAAACAATGAAAAAAAGAAAGCCTAAATTCCCACTAAAATAAAACTAACCTTCGTGCAAAGGTTAACAATGCCGAACAATAAAAGTAAACAATTGACAATGCTTCATAAGGATTATCTAATGGCAGATTAATTGTAGGCACTAGACCAGGTGGTTGTTTATTCCCGCAAAGATGTAATAAACAGTTATACAATAGATTAAGACTACATGATACTGTTTCATTCATAGCGTCAATATTCGATTTTATACTGTTCACATCATGTTTAATAGTAGTTTGACTTGATTCTTTTATTATTATTGTATTCTGTTGTGATTTAGCTTTGGATTTTTGTTTTTCACCCATTAATGATTTATTCGATAGTGTAGTTGTCAGTGATATGCAACTGTAAGCAAATAAACAAGAAATGACAATACTTGATCATTTCAATAGATTAATTCAGTATGAACATATAGTATTAATGAGTGTATTTCGTTTGCAATCGACGAACAAAATAATTATTATCCGGATGATTATATTTTCTGGGAAAATAAACACAAGAAGACTTGGCAAAGAACAGTGCAGAACAAGGATAACTAAAATATAAATCATTCATCTTCCCAAAGTTCAATCTTTCTGTCATGTTCGTCACTAGGCACGCGTGAAGCGATTACGAGTTCACCTTAGTTGATAAACGCGAAACAAGACAATTACCAGCGTCCAAGTAGGCTACCTTGAATCCCAAACTGTAAAGCGGAAGTCTTGATAAGCGTAGAAAATATATTCTACAACACCCAGGTGGAACAGTGCAATCAAGCACACAACTCTCGTTTATTTATACATTGTAGAAACGTCATTGGAACAGCCAAAAAAAATAGCACAGCAAAATACACAGCAGCCAATCACAGCCATGGATTTTCTTGGTGGGGAATGAAATCTCAAGGTCAACTGATCAACCCATGCACGCGAACATGAAATCCAAGATAAGGCATTTATCAATCGAGTTTTGGGGATCTAACATCCTCAACATTTTCTCACTATCACTGCTATTTGATGGTTTCGAAATCTTTCGCTATTATTTATGTTTTTTTATCTTTCTGATGTCATATAAAGGAAGTTTGGTGCACTAGACTGTACAGTGATGAGAGTGACTGACTGAAAACTAATCTGAAAAATATCAAGATAAGTATTTAATTTGTTCACAAAAGCTGTGATATGTTACTTACTATACGTTACTATATATCTGTGAAAGTGATTGAAATAGTTCTGGTATATTTGATGAATTTAGACAGTTTGCCTAGAAGGAAAAGAGAAACTCATTCGAAAAATTTCTGTTATTAATGAAACTTCATTATTCAAGTTTGTGTTGGATTATGATTCAAGTGTCGTATTGTCATGTATTCAGAAATCGATTTAGGTATGACAGAGTTTCAAAACTAAAGGCTGAATACCATAGTGAGTTACTTACTGTTATACATGCTTGTCAGAAGCAATCATTCAATTGACTCGTTGCTCGACTTATCTATAAAATGTATACTTACAATTTAGACGTAACTTTAATTTAAGTCAAAATGTCATCCTAATAAGACTGTCAAAATTCATTACTGTTCTAGAGGAATCGACATTTTAATGATGAATTTTAAGTGATATTTATACATTTTAAACAGAAGCTTCCAATTTGTCATGAAACCTTTCAAATTCCGATATTAATCAGTGCTAAATAAATATTTTCAAATTTATCAAATTCATGTAAGATAAATTAATAATTCAGAAAAGAAAAACAAAACGCATAATTTATTACTTTCGAAAATCATCGGGAAATTTCAATTGATAACGACCCTTCGGAAATCCATGAACACTAAGCCAACGTTGTACTTGTTCTGTTGCAGATCTATCGATCAATTGCCAATCCGGTAGAAATGAACAAGTTCCATAAGAATTTGCTGTTGTTGTTGGTGACACTGTTGACGGTGATATTCTAACAATTGAGAGTATATCAATAAAACAATTTACTGTTTTTGATAATCAACATGTTATGTAATCAGATGATAAATTTAAAACTGACATCTTATGATATTAACTATTAGGTTACAAATATTTTATGAAAGACGGAAATTAATAAATTAATGTTCAAGTTTGTTAAGTTACTGTTTTTGGTGCTTTTTCTTCCTGAGTTATTCCAAATCTATTTATACAAAATCATCATAGTCCATTAGGATAAATTTTCCTCTCTGTTATCTGGAAATCAAGCTATACATACAAGTAAGTGGCAGGTCATTTGTGTATTAATAAAAATTTGATATCATTTTCATTGATACAACAGTTGACTACCTATCTCAGATATCTTGTTTAGTGATAAGACGCTTTATCGACACAGATATATGGAACGGGTATGATATTTATCAGCTGTATACATTAACATTTGACTTCCAAACACCACTGAAGCGTATGATTAAAATTCAGTGCTTTATACTATTGTCAAACTAGTTATTATTCAATCGTAATTTTTTTTTCTCAGAATGTGTCACATGTATGATGTTGTTATAAGTATAAAAGTGACTAGCCAGGAATAGATATGACTTCAAAGAAAGTCATAATTATGCAGTCTAATCTCTGGAGGCCTACCATTATGAACAGTGCGTATTGTTTATACAAAGAGTGGAATATTATCAATATAAAAAATAGTTAACTAATGTAAAAAAAATTGAAGCATACTTACTTCAATTGGTCGTTATCTTCCAAGTCTTCTAAGTGATCTTGATGAATAGGTGGATCTGTAATAAAAAAAAGTTTGCGAATGTATGAATGAATTATTGACGTACCTTGTTCACAATTACTTTTGGTAGAGTGAGGGGAAATAACAACACTGATTGTCTTGCACGTATCAATTAATAAGAGTTTAAGTCTAATGTTTCATCATAATTTACAACATACAGTACATAAACAATAGAATAAATAATATGAAGGGGCTTTTAGTATTTAAGGTGTCATATAACATAAGAACTTCATAAACCAAAATGAAAAGAGAGCGAAAGAAGTAAGAAAAGGAAATTAAGTAAGAGAACAAATAGGTGATTTTTAATGTAGGATTGCAAAGATTGTTGAGTTTCCCTGAAATCAAGAATCGACCAATGTTAGGCTACTATTGGAGACATAGAAGCACTGGATAGCTGTTTCGTCCCAGTATGCAACTTATTACTAGTGCGCATTCACGAGCTTGTAGGCAGTAATTGAACCCACGACCTTCAGACGCAGACGCATAGCCTACTGACTACTAAGCCAGAATTCATCAGTGTCAATGTCTAACCTCAAGTACTCACTGGTGACTAGTTTTGTGGGGGAGATTTCGGAGTACTAGTGAAAGGTCTTGACCAGTGGAGCTCATTCGTGTCGGGTGTTAGGCAGATACCCACCGAGGACAATAGATTGTGATTGACTGATATCGTGGGGTGATTGAAGTTATACATTAACACCGGTGGATGCCAGTTCAATGATCTAGACTTTAAGCGTTCGGGCCTGAGACCGAAGGTCCTGGGTTCGATTCCTGCTTACGGGGAGTAAATGCGCACCACTGACAAGTCCCATACTAGGACGAAATGGCTATCCAGTGTTTGTATGTTTCCAATGGTGGTCTAACACTGATCGATTCATGATTTCAACAAAAATGATTTTCAGTTTGATGTTTTATAGCCAGAAAGAGTATTACGTGATATGTGCTGTGTTTCATTTGTAATATGCCACATACAGTTTCTGCCGTTGGTTCAAAACATATTGCTGTTTACATTGCATAGAGACCGAAAATAAATATTCATTGTGATCATGTATGAGCTCTATTTTACGGTCCAATCATCATAATATCTACTGCTATTTCCGAAATGATCTCACATTATAGTTCACCATAAAAAAATAACTGTTTTGAATAATTCACTTGATGCATGACCTGAACATTAAAGGTACAATTAAATACTCATAAAACCTGGAGTAAACGTCTGGTAATTTAAGCTTAATAATCTTAGGATACAAATTATAGTTATACATTACAGTTCAATGTACCAATGTTGACTATGTTACATTGATGTTAATCGCTGTAATATTTAACTGACATTATAAGTAGTGTCAAATTTCAGCTGACTGAAATAAACTTCCATCGATTCCCTACTTTAAAATGTCAGTAAACTACTCAACAGGATATATCTAATTATTTAAATGATCATTAATTTAGTCTAGTTTAGTGTATTATAATTACATATGACAAGTGTATATTGTACAATATTATGCAAGTACTCTCATTGGATGCAAACAAATGTGATAGAGGATTTCTTCTTAACAGAAATCAATCTTAGTGAAAATGAATGACTGAAAAGTTACTTTCATCATTATGTACAAGTATGGAATAAAATAATGTTAAATAGCCACGCTTGTTGACTCTCATTGATGTTTTATTTGGTTTGACATTGGGATTACAAACTTTTATCGATCAAGTTGTCTGAAAGATATCTGGAGATGCCTAAAACACATTTTTATGTCACGTTAATAACCAAGGTGGAGCATTGTTTTGAGTTATTTCAGAAAAATTTTCCCTCCCTTTTCAATGGCATATGAAACTATCGGAAAACATCTTTTAGCATAGATCTTTCATATTTCTAGTTATTCAAAATGAGATTTATCAAGTATAAACAATAAACGTACTTTCTAAAGTATCATAATTATTTGTTTGTATATTTCTGACATCGTTTAAACAACTTTTATCTGTCTTCTGATGTGTTTTGTTTCCTACTGAAGAACTGATATCAGATAATGTATCCTCTGAGTTCAAGTATTCTTTCTGTGAAAGTGTTAATTCATCAAACAAATGATATAATGCAGTAATATTTAAATTTCGATTCAACTGTATTTCTTGCAGTTTACTCCTAAAATTCTATGAAAAATAGAAATTGAGATGAAACAACTACTTTTGTAATGCAATGAAATTATAAACAGTACTGAATGAACGAGTAAAGATAACAAGTTGGAAATTATCAATAATCATGTGAAACATAGAATTAATCACTTCATAAATTTTCCTTGCATCACTTCTGTTAGGATATTCATCCAATATCCTAAGAGAATTATTGGTCAATTCCTATTGGTTAATTCCTACTGGTCAATTTTATAGTCGTCCTAGATATCACTGTCACGTGCCCCAATGTTGTGTCTTATTGGTTGTCCTGACTATCGATGTCACTTCAAATGTTGCTTCCTATTCGTCGTCTTAACTGTCAATGTCACAGATTTCAATGCTGTTTCCTATTCGATCAAAATGTATAAATACGCATTATTTGTAACGTTTTATGACCAGGACCAGGACCCGGTCCCTAGTCCGAGATCCTGATTCTCTTCTGGATTCGGACCTCGTACTTTCTGGATGCTTGTAGAATACAGGTTCTACTCCACATTCAAGTCTTCTTATTTTCACTCAATATGGGGGTTAAGAAAATCGGATTTGCGTAGCATGTCGTGTCGCCGGATCCTCGCTCTCGTTTTCCGACTAGGTAAACTCGTAATAGTTCAAGATATCAAAATGACGTGTTCACGTGCAGGCGTAACAACTTCCTTGAGTTGATTAAAAATTTGTTTGAAAACAAGTGAAACAAACGACCATTAATAATAAGTACAAATAGTTTTATTTACTACATGTTAACATGATCAGTGAATTAGTCAGTCATACATAAAGAAATAGATTTGAAAGTAAATGCACATTGATCCAATTCATCACTTTCCACATCATAACAGTCAGATGATACATTAACGGAGTGAAATGAAATATCAATAGTAGTGGTGTGTTAAAGAAACATTAACAAAATGCACACTCCATATGACGGAGCATTTTCTGTTCTTCTTCTAGGTGTTACTCTTCGATAAAAAAATAGTTTTCATAAGAAAAACAGACGTTATTAAACTCTATATATATATATATTATTAACTTACTTGGTTACCAGTCAGTTTGAACTCATCTGGTCGACGTGTTATATAATCAAACCAGCTGGTTAGAGAATTATCAACTGCAGCACTAACAGGTAAAGCAGCTGAACAGATATATGATGATAAAACATTATCTCTTGAATTTTTCTTCGACAAATAACGCAATTCACCATGATCAAAATTATCAATGCTCGCAATTATAATTAAGCATAATGGTCTTGGATTGGGTGCAAGAACAAGACCATTTAATTTACAGTTAAAATTAACATATAAATTTAAACTTCCTGTATCAGAAAGTGATGCGTTATATTTTGGTTTTAGAACTGTAAATTATGCAAGAAAAAAGAATTAGAGACAGTGATGAGTTATCTAGGTTGGAATGAAAAGAGTTAAACAAAAAGAAAACGGTGATATATATATATATATATATATATATCTTTAGATCTATTAACCTAGATTGGTTTTCAAAGTTTCTAGTTTGATTGGGCAGTTATCACTGTCATTGGGAACATCTGCATCATTAAATCGGCGCTGAAGATGTTGCCTACAATAACAACGAAGACTGTCATTAAACAATGAAGCCGAGAAAATGCGACCAAAAGTATACACTTGAGCGCAAAACCATTTAGAATATTTCCGGTATGAATAATTTAATCATGTCAAGAATTAGTTATTTCATAATTTATATTAGTCTAGTGAATTTCAGTTTGTTAGCTAAAAGTCAGAGGTAAGTAAAGTAGCTGTTGCTCTATGGAACATGAATTAAGTTCTACCAAAAAACTAAGTTTTGTGATACAGTTAATCGAATATGTGATTAAAATTATACTGACCACTTTGAACAGTAGAAAAAAATATAGTTTTATACCTTGTTGTTATTAGTTTTCAGAATGTGAATTATGTTTGCTGTTATTTGCTTGTAGTCTTAATAAGCTTAAAGAAAATTAATCTCATTTTAAGAAATGTTTTATTGATACTTTTACTCACACTTAAAACTTACTTCGACCTTCTGGATATTCGATATCAAATGGACATTGAATATTTTCATCGTCCATTGGTGACTGTACTTCACTTGCTGGTGAAAAATTCCAAAATCCATGTATTTTTATTGGTTGATTTAATTGATACGCTGTCAATGTTACTGGTATTCTAACATGTATTCCAGTTGGAATAGGTGGTATTAATATTCTTTCTGGTTCAAATTTCAATTCTAATTTTCTTAATTCAATATGAATTTGAAGTGTTTTATAAAGTGTTGAATTCGATTTCGGACTTTGTTCACAATTCACATCTTCCGGAAATGTTAAACAAATTGGTAGTTCTAACTTGAAAGATCCTGCTTTGACTAGAAAGAAGAATACATGGTTGTTTTGTCACCACTACAGTATTGATCACTGCTGATTTTAGTTACAAATACGGTAAGAAAAAGATTAGATCTAGGTTTACGATGAGAACAGTACTTAAAAAAATTGAAATAACTTGCATACAGAAAACACAGTGGTAATAGGTAGTGATTTATGGTATCTATAATTTAAAGCTAATTCGTTTCATAACTTTCATCTCTGATTTCTAAGATTTACAATGATGAGATTATCTGATGTTGTGAAAGTAGATCGACCCCTCAAAAGCATTACTGATGACAGATTATTGGTTTACAGCAGCTGATTATATTTCAGATAACAAAACCAATATTGCAATTAAGCTGAACAAACAAACACACTTGTGTTTTACGATTAACTGAGTGCTTTTTTTAGGATTTAAAATTCAATTTCACTTACTTGGACATAGTCTAAGTTCAAAGTGAATTGCCCCATTGTCACTTTCTGTGAAATCACCATTTATGTAACCATCTAAATCAGGTAGTAGCTCTTTGCCTTGAACATTGAGTATCGTCATTTTTCCATGGGCACGTTTATTGAAACGTTGAATTTTATGCAAGTCTAAATGCCATTTCATTGGTAAGTTGATCAATGGTTTTATACTGAGATGCTAAAATATATTTAAAGTATAGAAGCAGATTGTATCGGTTATTATCATGAAATTAGTGTGTGATATATGGTTCTATATGTGTTGTTAACATAAATTTGTTTAAGAATCTGATTTCAAAGTTCCTTCAGCAATATTTACTTACTGTAAAAACTGCAACTACAATTATTAATTCTGGTTTCAAGACATAGACTTCTAAATTATCTAGATTGCTTAAAATGACAATTCAAACGGAATACTTTATAAGTGAGCATGCTGCCCCACGATATTTGGATGACTCATTGGTATTAACAGGTATGAAGAGAGGCGGTCTAGTAATTTATATATTGTCTCTGTATTTCTCTAAATTATGAACTTATAAGTTTTTAACACTGATATTTGATTTGTAGCCGTAAGCTATAAAAGACCATGTTGCTGGTCCAATACCTGAAACCCTCTTTTCATAAAGCTGAATGCACCGAAGTATTCTGTTACTGAATTTGTTAACTTTGAATCAGTTAACTTGACTTGGTTGCTGCGTAGAAGGTATAATGACTAATAATAATACCGGAGTTTAAATCTTACAAACAGCTGGTCAATATTAAGGATATTTTATGCCAATTTAATCAATCCATAGCAATGTTTGTCTCTTCAATATTCATACGTTTGCATAAAAGATATTCCTGACTGATAATTAATACACTTCAAATGTTTTCCTTATATTAGATTAGTTTCACAAACATTAGTATTGATTGATTGGCTTATAGATAATTAAAATATTAATATTAATTGAAAAATTGTACATTTAACATTCATCAGTGGTCACGAAATAGTTTTTAATTGATAAAAATATGACACCCTATTGGAATAATTGCAAACCTTGATTTACTTGTGGCTTAGAATTTAGTAGCTTTTTGAATTAGTTTGACTTTATAGTAACATGTTTAAGATTTTCTATTCTAAAAGAAGAAGGCTAAGATTATTGAATCATAAGGAACAGATATTCTATCGTTAAGCATCAAGAATCTCAACAATCTTGTTAATATTAGCAGGCTAGGCAGAAGCATTAGACATTGAGATATATGCCTGAATTTGAAACCAACATATATCATGGATAATGTACACTAAAATATTTAAGTTTGTGTACACCGTGTCACACTACATATTTTACTAAGTTTCTTTACAAAACAAAGGTTCAACAAATGTGTATCTAATAAAGGCAAGATAAAATAAACTTTTGAAATGTATTTATTTGCTTCCATACATTTTTCATGTAACTGATTTAATACACTGAGTTGCTTATATTGAGGTGGTGGAGAAGATTTGTAGCTTAAGCGGATGATTGTGGTGATGTGTTTCGTTCTCTGAGCTGGATGTTTTGGTTGTGGAGCGTTCAATGTTCTTCTAAACAACATCATCAGCACAAACTTCAGATAGAGGTGAGGTATTTGAATTTCTCCACTTGTAACCCGTAGCTTGTTCTGTTAAACTCGATCTTGATTGGTTACTGTTGACCCTAAACCTGTCGTTGTTTGTACATCTGTTTTGATTGTAACCCCCGTGTTGATCTGTTTCTTGATCCTATGTCGCCTATGATTTTACTGATTGGTTGATAAATTGGGTCAATGTCGATGTGTTTGTTGGTTGCTGATTGACCTGAGTGCCAAGCTTCTAAAAATTCTCTAGTGATCTTTGTACTTTCTCTATCCATTATTTCCAAATTGATCCAATCAAATTTATGTTCATAATTGTCCGTATGTATGTATGTATGTATCGTGGCGTTTGACTGCTAATTGGTGTTCACGTAAACGAAGCTGATAAAGTGGACAAACAGGACGGTCTCTTCAGCGTAATTGATGGAGTTTTTCTGTAAGTAATTCATGAACCTTATTATTATCACTGGTGATAATATTAAACCATAGAGTGCAAAATATCGACTTATACACTTAACAATTGCATCAACTATCAAAAATCACTTACCTGATATAAAATATTTGTTGATTCTGAAACTTTGTCATTCAAAGTGGCAATAAATTTGAGTACACCATTTTTAGGTTCAATTGTTATAGGTTGTCTTAATGCTGTAGCTATAACTCTAGGTTTATAATCTTGGACAGATATTTTTAAATCAGTTTCAACTTCACTTTCTGGTTCTCCGTCAGTATTAACACTCATATCATTTGTGTCATTTAGTGTTTGACATAAAAGTTGTGGATTAAGTTTATTGATTATTAATGGGAGCACAAAGTCATGAAATGATACCTATATTTGAATAAATGAAGAGGTGAATATCATAAAGTCATTAAAAATGGTTTAAAACACATATTGGAGAGTGCGTGGTATAGAATGACAGTATCAGATTTATTTGAAATTAGATTTTCTGAAAACTATTTGCATAATGGGGTTGTGAAGATTGTTAAGTTACTCAATGAAATCATGAATCGACCACTGCTAGACCACCATTAGAAACCTAGAAGCATTGGACGGCTGTCTCGTCCTAACATGCGACTCAACGGCAGTGCACATCCTAGACTCCTGCCCCTCGCAGGATCCGAACCCGGGACCTTCGGTCCTGCGATCGAACGCTTAACCTCTGGACCACTGGGCCGGTATCTAAAGCTGTTAATGTACAACTTCTTCTCCGAGTTCTAGTGAAAAGTCGTGATCAGTGAAGTCCAAACTGTTCGGGCGTAGATAGTGACTTCCGAAGACAGTGTACGAGGTTACACAAGACCGTGAATTGATCGAAGTTAGATATTAACACCATTAGTGAACACAAAACCCTTTTTGTTTAATTCTACAATATGTATTACTCACAATGTCAGGTTTGTTAATTGTTTCATAGACCTAACTGAATCTATGAGTTGTTTACGCTGTACAGAGTTAGTTTAGAAACCATCATCCTTCTCAAATTGTAGCCAAAAATCATAATACTAACCAAACAGTCTACATTGAACTAGGTAAAGAGGAGTATAAAAAACAATCTATTGAGTAAATCTAATCTAGCTTGATAACTAGACAATTAATAAACACTAATCATAACAATGGTTATAAACATCTCAGAAAATGTCAAGTAATAACCAAGTAATAAAAAACGTATGATCCCGTTATTATTTAGTTAATTTTCATGCTTATATGCAATGTAATAATTTTTCAGTGAATATTCTGAATGAATGGAGAATAGAAAGAAATTTCATATACTGTCACAGTCACGTTACCTTAGCTTTGAGGTAAAATATAACTACAAGGAATTTCTAAAATAATTTAGACCTATTAACAAGTTTCAAATAAAAGGCAATGGTTTATTTCCTACAATACAGAACTATGTCGATATGTTAGGCTACATATGTGGGGACGGATTTTGTGCTAAAGAATTTTCCCTTGGAATCTTGACTTGTGTCAAATAAAATGTAAGCTACACAAATGATATCCCGATAATCTTGTAAAAGTTAAAAAGTAACAAATCAAATTAGTGATAACAGTGTAGCATGATCAAACCTATTTTCATGTACTAAACAGTGGATATAATTAGTTTCTTGCACTGTATATTTTGTAAAGAACTTATTTACATCAACTTGCAAAACGCCATAGATTTCAATTTTTTAAATTTCACCATTGAATATTTAATCGACATAGGGACACTCTATCTGTTAGGATATTCACTAAATATGTCACTTTAAATGCTTTTTCCTCTTGGTTGCCTTAACAGTGTCAGTGTCACAGACTTCGATGCTGTTTCCTATTCGACCAAAATGTATAAATACGCATTATCTGTAACGTTTTATGACCTGGACCTTGACCCGAATCCCTAGTCCGAGACCCTGATTTTCTTCTGGACTCGGACCTCGAACTTTCTGGATGTAAGCAGAATACAGGTTCTACTTCATATCAAGTGTTCTTTTATTCAATGGTGGTTGAGACAATCGGATTAGAGTAGCATGTCGTGTCATCGGATCCTCGATCCTCGCTCTCGTTTTTCAACTCGTAATAATCCAAGCATATCAAATTGACATGTTTACATTCAAACGTAACACTACCCAACGTATAATTCACTTGAAACTGTTTATTGGGATTCCAGTGTCAGAAGAGGTAGATTTGCATATGTTAAATAAATATTGATAAGATAACCTCCGAATAAACCAGTGACTGACAAATTTATTTTGCTTATTTTAATACTGCTAGTTTAAAATTAATCGAAATTTAGTATTTACATATTGTTAAAATTAAACAACTTACATCTTTAGGCTTATAGACTAGGCAACCAACCCATTTACTTTGAGGTGGTATATAAATGCGATACAAACGGTTGAATTTATCACATTCCAAGTAACTGTACGAATGAGGAATCCTAACAGTGTTTTGTACAGTTGTATTTTCCAATTCTTCCGAATACGCAGAATGACAAGATTTATTTCTAGTTGAAATATTTCTATCACTAGTATGAATTCGTCCATGCCGATATTCATCTAATGTAGATGATCTTATATTATCAGAAATTTGAAATTCCTCATAATCCATCAATTGTATTTCTACTAATGCACGAGTGATGCCAATATTGATAATTTCAAATGGGAGAGATCTCATTGAACCAATTCTAACACCTGAAAATAAGTGAATAATAGTGTCCGTTGTAATGTTTTGATAAAAAATTATTCTTTTGAAAGGTTTTTCACATGCGCTTCTATAGTGATTTAATATGCAATGCAAAAAAAAAATAATCACGACATTAACAATAACGACTCTGTGAGGTTCGCCCTATGAAAACCCTATGTATTAAATATCGCATTGATAGAAATAATACTGATTCACCATGTACGTCCTTATTAAAATTACAACTATCAGGAAATTTATATTTTTTTGGGAATAAAAATTGATTTGATGTATTTCCTAAAACGTATATGTTCTTAGTCGACAATTAAATGAAAAATCACCAAGTTAAGAGTGTGCAACATCTGAGTTGAGAAAATTAGAAATGAATTTCGAAAATATGATTGATAGACAAGTTTAAGCCATTAGACAAGCTACATGTAATATGTGGAGAAATTCAGACACTTCACTTCTAAAATCATGAGTCCATTGATGTTAGACAACCAACAAAAACATGAAAGCACTGGATGGTTGTTTCTTCCCGGTATAAGACTCGTCAGCAATGCGCATCCACCAGTCCTGATACTCCAAGAATTCAAACCCAGGACCCTCGATCTCGGGTTTATGATTTCAAAAGTAACTCAACAATCTCCACAGCCCTATGATACTTCGCTTTTACTTGAACTATGTGCTGTTGATGTTGTTCTGAAGGACAATGAAAGCTCCACAACTAAAACATCCAGATTAGAGAACGAATCTCCACTACAGTCGGTTACAATCTATGTTAGTTTTTTTCATAAAAATGTGGTGATACGAAAAAATGTAAAACAATAATAATAAAGTCTAAAAATCTCAACTTACCACCAAATTCAAAATTATTTGGTTTTAACTGAATTTGTGGTCTAAGTACAGTTCCACATACGGATAAATTAATATCTTGACCATCATATGTACTTAATGTAACAGACGATTCAAATTTACCCAGCCCAATCGGTACACAAGTGACCTTAATTTGAAATAGAAGAACAAATTACTACTAAATGATATTTCTCTGTTAGATGAAAAGTGAAATGACTTTGTGCGGAAAAAATGTTTTCACTAACTGCCAGCTATTTAAAACTATTCTTGCCCACTGTCAGGGAAATACTGTCACATTACGTTTGTCCAGTAAATTCATGTTTAAATGTAATCTAGTAGAATTGAGCACAGAGTAAAACTTTAACCTTTGATGTTCTAGTGAACAATTAATCTTTTCATGTCGAACATAGTCATGTTTATTTATGCCTTGTATGTGATGAACGAACTAGCATGATCAGCATGTACATAAATAATGTAATATTAATTTTAAATTAGGCATAAACTGATAATGATTTATTCGTAAAGGAAAACTTGTACTGTAATTCTGAAATTAGTATGATCATCACTTACAACTCATCTATCTTTCTCTGATATGACGTGTAAGAATTAGACCCATTAGTCTAGTCCTAAATTAGTGGAGAATGAATGGCCTACAAATAGGTGGTGATTAAAATAATCACCTATTACATCATTTCATGTTTATTTAAATGGAAGCATGTTAGTGTATTAAAAAAAAGAAACCTATACTTTTGTTTATTGATCTCGTTTTTAAACCTCAAAGCATTCTGCGGATTAGGTCAATATAATTTAGTCTCTTGAGTAGCGCACATTTATCCAATATGTTCATCTGTCAATCAGCAGTCTATTCATTGATTTCAACAATGGAAAATTCGTTCACTGAATCATTAAAATCTTTTTCCTTCTAACACTTTTGGAACTAGATATTGTTAGAATCGGTTTTTTTTCGCATATATCCAGCATACTCAATGAAAATTATCCAAGTCAATCTATTGTAATTTACTGTCTTCGTTACAAAATTTAAAATCATTAACCATTCCAGGAACATAAGATTGCATGTGATCAATCGGTGCGATATCATGATGCTGTTCTAATGTGTGATTATTTGTTACACCCGCGAAATAGAACATTACATGTTTCTAAATCTTTACTAGTAAGTGTAGGCCTAGTACGTAGCAGACCTTTTTAACCTATGTATTTGCAGTAGCTACTTTCCAGGACACAAAAATTCTGCGAATATTTTCATGACCTCATTACTATAATTTAGACATTTGGTGCGCTGTGTATAAGAATGAATGGTCAATTTGATTTTATGCATGAAAGTATTCCTAATTTTCTATCTACTCTCTCACTGATTGTACACGCTTCACTGACATTATCATTAAAAAAACACATTCATACACATTCTTGATTCCCCTTTAAATATCTGGTGTGATTACTCATGAAGTGTTATGAGGAGTAATTTGACTACTTACAATAAACGCTATCCAGAAAAACTGATACTTTGACTGTTTACGAGATAGTTAAACGCATAATCTGTACGACTTGTTTTAAACTTAACTGTTCACAATAACTTAAATACATAGCGAAAGAAAACTAGATCAAAGGTACCTAGTTAGTTTGGTTTTGGAATTAGAACTGTACATGTAAGCAAATAATATTATTTTCAACTAGATCTTTATCAAGCTTTAATGTACAGTAATACTTTGATACAAAGAAATGAGCTCCACTCCTAGATATTACTTTCATCACGGTAATAAAGGGAACCAAATGTTTATGAAAAACACAAAATCGATCATGGACATTACAAAACTAAGCAAGAACCCTACTTCAGTTAGGGTAATCAACGAGTTCTGGAGATTTAATGCTAGACATTTTAAACAATGAGAGAAGGGTTTTCTGTTAAAACATGTTACCTTTAAGATAGTCTCACCACCAACTGGGATTTCACCTTCCGCCGGACTAACTTGAATTTCAACTCTTGCTGGTAAAGCTCTTGATAACCTATGCATATAAGATGGAATACTACCGTGATGATTTACGGCACCATTAAATTCATTGATAATTTGGAATAAAACAGGGTTTTGTCCTAAATTAAATATGGTTATTTGACGTGTACAGGGTAAACCGTGTGCAACTGATCCAAGTGGTAATCGACGTGTTGAAAATGATAATTTACTAGGTAGTAGTTTTGCAACACATAGTAATTCCGCAATATGATGATTTTCGTTTAGTTTATTGATTGTTTTTGGCTGATTGTCATTTACATCTAATAGTTTTAAGTGGAATTTACCCTCCATTGTAGTGTTGATATTTGGATAGTACGTGATTTCACAATTTAATGAAGAAAATGGCTCAACCACACCTACAAGAAAGAAAAACTTGAATTGTTAGTTTCGTCTCGTTTAACTTTGAATTCTCACATACTTACATCTCATTCACTGAGTAGTAATCAGTGTTATTGAACATTGCAATACGGTCATCAGTCAAAGTGACTGAACATCGCCCTCAGTATCTTTCGATGATCGGTGGCTGACGTCACATGGCAATAAAACCAAAAAATTGCGTAATGGTAATATTTTGAACTGGGTGATGTGGGTCTAAATCACACAGAGTTGATTCTCATGAAATTTCAGGTAAGCCATTTTGATGAGTACTAGATGGTTCGGAAATCGGGTTTAAGTTTTCTCATTGGCTACTTCAACCATGAACAATGTCACATGTAATGAATCAGGCTCTTTTACAACACAGCATCAACCAATATACATCATAATGTGTCAAGCCATATGCAAACAATCTATGGTGCAAATTTACTTTACTAACGAACCAATCAGAATTAATGTAGAAGATACTAGTATTTTTAATTCAACTATTACAACAGTTATACTGTCGATAAAATCTCTACCACATAAAAAAAATGACGCAAACATCAAATTATCGTCTGTCATGAATGACTGTTAATTAGTCAATAATCTCTTTAAATGAATGCAGATTATGAAGCATTTAATAAATAAAATAAGTTGATGGTTCTCTGGTAGTGTCAGCAGAGCATAAAATTTTCGTGTATTAAATAAATCTTTTGATTACTTTGAAAACTATAAAACTGCTTCAGAAATCGATAGATTCTTATCGGATAAGAACAAACAGAGAACAAACAGAATGTCTACGAGTAATTTACAATAAATGTTCACCTTTTTTAGGGCATATTGTAAACGGATTTTGATTGCCCAATGCTTGCCAATAAAATCTTGCCGAAGCATGTAATGGATTGAACAATGTAGCATATCCATACAATCCATTTGTTCGAATTAAACCATATGAGATATTAGCTGAAGTAAGCTCGACAGTAGATGGTGTAAGAACCAGTTGAATTGGTACCACTGTGGCACATATTACCAGATTACTTTTATGTTGATCATTCAACGTAAAACCCAAATTGCTAGATACGTGTTTTAAATAAATTACAAAGATATTTGATTAAAACTCTGGAATATTTTTATCTTGTATATGATAATAGAACATAAGTTTACTTTCTCATAAAACTACTTCCGTTTTAAGAATTTATCGATTTTAATAAATAAAATCTTTACAGATTTGGTAAACTTGTTAAATAATCGAAAATAATAAGATTATATTAATATGATATAAAGTTATAACTTAAGCAGCTTATTATTTGATTAGAGGATCTTTTTCGTTTAAAGAAAACAATATGAGATTTTCTTCCTCTGTGCTTGAGCATATGATGCGATGAATTTGCATGAGATCACCTTATTCATATGCATACTCATCATAATCCATTTTGAGATGGAATTCGGTTACATAAATGAGAATAAACAGTAAACTATTCATTTTGTAAAATAATTCTTTAGTAAAACACTAATTTCAAATGATACAGGATTATGCAAAATCTTTTCTGATTTAAAACATATTACGTGCAATCAATAACCTGGATTACGAGTTTAGGAATTTTTTTCCCACTATCTCGAAGTTATGGAGAAAATACGTTTATGTTCAAACTTACTAATGTACATAACTGTTAATTTCGAAAAATTTCAACCTATATCCAGGAAGCAAGACGTTTTCAAAAGAATAAGCTCCCGATTTAGCAGTGATTTGCCTGAACATTTAAAACAATCCTGGTCTAGTCAATAGAATCGGTTATATATAGTGCTCGCTCTTTCTCTCTGAATAATAATTGTGTTTGCTTTCATGGATTATTTTTTGACAAATCATAATACTGCCAACTGATTATCAATAACTAAATGACCAAAACAGAATTCAGAAATTATCATCACTTTGTAGTGTGTCGATTTACTGTGTGTTCTTAAGCTCGGTAATTAGCTCGTCCAGACAGTCGTTACCAACTAGCGTCTGACGGTTTATAAATCAGAAGGTGAACACAAAGTGTTGAATATGTTTATTTTTGACACACCACAAAGCGTAGCGGAGAAGCAGTGAATAAAACGAATGAAGCGATGTGAATTGGAGAAGCGCGTTGGAGAAGGCCAATGGGCCAACTCCAAGAAATGGAGCCTGACTAAGTATGTATAGTCAGACAAAAATAAGACAGACATGTGATCAACGAGATAGGCATGCACACACATGAATAAAAGCGACGAATGGTTGACAAGGTCAAATGACAAGTGGAACAAGTCACATGAGCTCATACAAACCAGACAATAATAAGAACGAATGGTACATATAAATTGTTGCAATACAAATGGCTTGGTTAAATAAATTAATCGAAAGGGCTTAACCAATTTAGATGTAAGCGAACTGGAATATATGTGAAGGCACTACAACTTAAAATCATGAGAATGACATTCTTTGATGTTTTGCTACTGTGGCTTTTTCTAAACACACACTCTAAAAAAAAATAAACTTACCACTGAAAATTAGACACTTTTGCAATTTTAATTGTAATTGGTATCGCAAGTGTAGATTTTGGTTGGATTAAATAATTTCTTATGGTAGTTGGCTTTAATTCTTCAAGATTTGTATCTAGTTTCAGTGAAACACATTGATTTAGCGGATTCGAAATAGTAACAAGTTTTGTCGATTCCATATTTGGACAAATATTTCCATATTCAATATTTATTGGAACTATAGACAAAAAAAGAGATGATACAAGATTAAAGACAATATATTTATGATATGATTTTCATGTTCAATCACCACGGATGTTTAAAAGATCACATTCTCATCTTTTAACTTTTCATATGCAACATTGGTTACCATGTTTTTAAAACATTTGTTGATTTTGCATTTTTTTTCAAAGCATATTGTACATAGATATCGTTTGTAATTAGATTAACTATTCTTAAGAGAGTGAAAAGCTTTTCCCTTTTAATTAGTATTGATCGATTGTGTTGTTTAGATTGGTCGATGAGTTATTAATTTTAGTGATTTTTATTTACTTGATATAAGTTAATTATGTAACAAGAAAGCGGTCATATGCATTAATAATCAAAAAGTTCAAGATAAACTCATAAAATATGTTTAATTGTATAGTTTATCAGATGTTGAATCGGTGTAAATTAAAGATATACATGTAAACTTTTTCTATGGCATTGGAGACGATTATACACCCAGCACAAAAGATAAATACAAACTTATCGCCTAACCATCCTATGGTTACAAAGAAACTGTGTAAGTAATGAAATTCTATGCGCAGTTTTTAATCAAAACATTTCTGCTAATGAATATGTGTGATTTTTACATAATTTCATAAATGTGCCCAAATGACGGTTTTAGTAAGCTGAATACGTTTAGTGGCTCACGGTCTGACTTTTTTTTGGGCGGACGGTCGAGTATGGGATGATATAAATCTTGTCTTCAGTTTCTATATGTCATACTTGGGCAAGCCCCATTTGTGCGACAGCGGTAATAAGAAGCCAAATACCTACTCGGTTGGATTTAATGAGACAGACATGAGAATGAGAAATCTGAAGATAAAGATAAGCGGAGTGGAGAAGGTGAGTGAGCCAACTAATGCAATGGGGCATGACTACTAAGTATTTATAATCACACATAAATAAGCTAAACATTTGATAAACTAAGTAAGCAACACATACACACACATTCAAATAAAAATAAACAACAATATAACAGAATAATAGGCAAGGTCAAAAGATGTGTGAATAACTTAAGGAGAATGAACTGAATAAATTGTCCAAAGGCTGAGAAAAGGCCCTGGGCTCAACCTATTTGTACACAAACTATACATGTTTTAAATGTGATAGTCTAAGAGTTAATGCTTTTTTCAAAATCATAGAAGACCTAACATTGTGATCTGATAATAATTATGACAAGTGAAGCTGCTGTTGGTAGTCGAGTTATTGCTTTCACTGTCTTTGAGCTGAATATTAAAACAAATAAAAAGTAATAAAGGCTGCTTAACAAGGATAAGTTTGATCATTACGTATTATCCAATCCATGATGGGCATGTGTTGCATAATAATGATTAGAATACAAATATTCGTTTCGATTGCTTGAAGTGTATTGGAGATGTTGTGATTTCTAGGTTTAGAGACCACAACATCTTCGAAATACTTGTCCTGAGCTACAAGCATTCTGCACCATCCGAATGAAGTATATCTTTTAAGGTCAGTATTTTACTACGTTTAGGAAAAAGATAAGATATTATTCTATTTAACAAACAGCTACTGAAATGATGAATCAAATTTTGGATACTTTTATGTACATTTTTGTATATATTTTTGCATGAGTTACATCTTTATCAGTTATATACTGGTTAGCAGGTTTACTGATTTGTTTTTCTCAAATTTCATCAGTTAACTTAAACGGCAAGTTCTCACAATAATAATAATGTTGAGTAAGTCTTAGTTATAAGTGACTAGGAAGGATGCCATTCTAATATCATTTTTCATCAAAATAATTCAGTTAAAACTACCAGCATCTATTTAAAATATTTGAAATAACCGGCTAGTAAAATTGTCTTAATCTTGTGTACATATTTCCTATGCTTGCGACATTAAAGGTAGAGCGTGGTATCAGAAAACGGGACTTATAGCCAGTGACATAAGAATAGGACACTCCAAGCTATTCTTCTGCGATTCAACTCAGCTAACTAGAAGAAGAAGTCCAGAGTCACTGGGATGAATATATAATCTACAGGTGGCTCGAAACGCACAAACGACAAGCATTAAATTCATTTGTAATACATAGTATACAAAAGGCGTCCCTGAGAAAGTGACAAAATAGCATATTAAAAGAGAAATTGGATCATTGACGTTTAAGATCCAGATGGGAAACACAAAGTAAAGGTAACAGAGGGCGCTTTTGGCGCGAAAATAGGAAATTCAAATTTCCGTAAATAAATTATAAAATGACGAAGTTCACCAAGAAATCTCTGAGGACCTAGTATCGCTAACACAATTTCACATTATATTAAGCAAGTTGGTGTTGCTTATTATATAAATCCTATTATTAAGTATCCTATCCGTAGAGCTAGTTTAACAAAAATACACCAACCGATCTGGTATTTATATTCTAATCAAATTATAAAGATGAAATAAGTTAACCTCCTGAATGCTAAACTCATTAGGTTTGACCACGTTACAGATGATTTGAATTTGAATCAAATTTATTTATTCATTCTCTATAGAAATTAAACATTTCAATGAAAAGAAATAACTTTTATAATAAGCTACATTGACATTTTAATTTTATTGATTTATTTTGAAAACGAAAATATCTAAAATAAAACTTACAAATAGACAGTTCATTTATATCACTGACGGAAAGTTTTCGTTTACACTCATCACTAGCTTTTCGTTTAGTCATCATTTTCAATGATAGAACTCTTTCAGGCTGTTCAATAAAAAAACGCAATTCTCTAATGTATAAAACAACAAACTAGAAATGTCTTTAGAAATAAATAAAAATTTTATCAGAGACAAAAGTAAAAGTACCGAAGATCTGTTGTTGTATATATTCATCGATTGAATTCTTTATAATTCACAATTCAGTTGAAGACTGTCCAACCGACAACAACAAAGATTAGGCTCAATAAGTAGTACATAAGTAAATAGTTATTACAAATATGTGGCGAAACATTTTTTAGATAATGCAAAACAATAATAAAGTGTGTGACTACATGTACGTCAATAATTTTGTCAATCAATTGAAACTTGGGGATATAATGAATTAGATGTAAAAGTTTCGCTAGAATTAATTTCGGAGATTGAAATTTGAACAATTTCAACGTTTCGCTTGGTGGATTGGATCAAACTTCATCATGAAGATGATGAAAGGTCAGTTTTTTACTGATGTTTATCATTTTCTTTTAAGAAGCTCTAACCATTGTATAAAAAGGAATGTCAATTTCAATCACTGAGAATACTTTAACTATAAATCTTTTTTATTTAATGTCTTCTATAATGCTCGGTTAACAATTTTTCATAAAACTTCTCATTCAGATACTGTTGTAAAACGTACAGAAGTACTGATAGATTCATCGAAAAATGACGATCATTTTATTGATATTCTGTTTGAATGAATTTTTCAAAGTAAATTATTAACTTTTAAATTAATACCTTATCAGATATTCTGGTGGCGATTTTCTGATTTTTTTTCCATTGGTCCTAGTTCTTTTGTAATCCTTATTACGTTTAGTAGTTTAAACGTACTTTTATATCAGAACTAAAGTTGATGCGATTTTGAGATGGTGGAGAAAATACCTAACTCAGGTGGATGATTGTCGTGTTGTTTCGTCCTCTGAGCTGGATGTTTCGGTTGCGGAGCTTACATTTTTCTTCTGAACAACATCATCAGCACAAATTTCAGATAATAAAGACTTTCAATGATAATGGAGTTTCTATACTAGATGAGTTTGGCATTCAATTATCAAGTATCAATGGTAGATAGATCATTTCAAAAAACTGTTGCTCATGAATTGTGTATTGTGAAATAAACTGACTAAATCATATCCAAGACGAATCGCAACAAAAGACTATCAAACTGAGATATAATTTTAATTATACTATCGTCTTCAGTAAAAATTCTACAACACCATTTCTAAGAGTAGTAGGCAAATTATTATCTTTTTACAAATTAGTTACAGTCAGTGTTCACCACAAAGCGAATCAATCAACGTAATGTTCAAACACAAAGTTTATAATCACAATTCAAAATGATGTCATCTAGTGTTAAATTGACGCTAAAATAAAGGATGATGTTCATGATTATTCAAATACTATGCATAAAGTATAATTAATTACTGTCTGCTTGTTAAATATAATAAATGTTATGCCAGTGTTTACCCCAAACATGATTATCTAGAGATGGTTCTGTTTCTGAATTGGCGCTAATTTATTATTTTTTGAAAAGGAAAACTTGTTTTTAAAGCCAATTTTTTCTTGATTTTTGAGTTGTTTTTTTTTCGAAGTTTCCCAATGAGGTTTAACTAGTCCTAAACTCTAGACTGATTTATTTCACAATAACTATATTCCTTGTAAATTGCTCAAAAAACAATAATGAAAGACAAAAAATTTTGGTAAAATACCTTCTTTCTCTTCTCCACTTTTAGGCTGTCGCTTGTCCAGTTCTTTTGGCGACTGATTGGTTTCAGTTTTCCAGCTGTACGAATAATTATACATACAGAATGATTAGTATGAGAGAAATAAAAGTTGAAAAATGTTTGGACAATAGTAAGCACTCACACCTTAGTGCTAATCAATATCATATTGTCCGTGAGTTAGTACTGATTGAATTTGATTGATCAAGTTGTAAAATAACCACTATTCTAAGTAATGTAATATTGCAGTGCATGTTTTACGACGTTAGGTGTTTGAAAGTGATTGATAATTGGTGATTTCGCACATGGATATCAAATAACGTTCAGTGGTCATGTCTTTGATTGAGACGCTAATTAGTATAAGTCTAGTGGACGAGAAACTAACTAATAAGTAAGCAATGTACCTCGACACGTTTATGTATCCTTCCAGCCATCCAGCAAACAACCAACTATACTAATACTATTTTTATTTCCTATCAGATAAATTGATTTGCTTATTGAATAACCAGATTTGTGTATACAGGATTTATTCTGGTCATATTCATAATATTTAACCTTGCTGTGAAGACTTTCGTATGTAAAGACTTCTCAAGTGTTTAACTATGACAATCTAATCTGATAAACTTAATGTAATAACATATATTTACTTGGTTGAAATTCCTCGTAATTTCTAATTTTTAACTTTGGTGATAACTTATCCAATTCATCTAAAACCAAACCATCATTTGGTGGTTTGTTCCATTTCATTAGTGTACGATCTTGTTTTATTTGTTCAATCAATCGAGCATGATTTCGATATACATCAGAATAAGTTGTTTGTCGCTTTGTTATATTATTCAACTCATCTTCAGTCCATTCATAATCTTCATCTGTATATGTGTATCTCGTCAAACGGCAATATAACGTTCTAGGGTTGAAAAAAAAGGAGAAGAGTAAAAGTCTTACGAGCACTTTATTCCTGAAATTATCAAACGAAATATATTCTACAGATAATGATTAAAAAATATTTATGACGTCTTGAATGTGCTTCAAATGTTTGCTTCAAATTTTCACGTTGCGTCCTATCCACCTCCATCGTTGCTACCCAACTTCTTCCTCAACTGGAATCTGGTATGTTACCTTCCACAATAGGTAGTTGCTGATGATTGATGTCTGGCCATCAAACAGTATAGCTCGGTTAAATCTTTAGTACGGAGTATCAAAATCTTGTCTATTCGTGAATATTTTGAGAACTCATGTTAATATATAGTTACGGTAATCTCATTTATTCAAAATACGTTGTTATTTTCGCTTGCTCTGTCCACCTTCGTTTATTTCATATTCTGTTCCTTTCAGTGTAATAAGTTATATTACTTACTAATATTCAATAACTGATGTCACTGACAAACATTTTCGAACATATGGCTTAAAACATCGCTTCACTGTTGAATGATATTTCCAAGTTAGAACAACACATTTTCATTTCACAATGAAATGAAAAATGTGATTATCTCTCAAATTGCCTTGATTGGTTTAACATTTTCATATAAATATTCATGTATATTAGAGTAAAGCCTGATGACGATCTAATCGAAAACAATATTGTTCGCTTATATGTGTTGTTCTAATTTTCACAATGGGAATCTTTAATATTTCCAAGTATTCATATAAATCTATGGTGTGTTATCCATTCATAATTTTAACCGTTTTCTGTTAATATTCTTGATAAGATTCTTCAGATCCTATTTGTTTGCTAAACACCTGCTTATTTGTAATAATTTCCTGATTTTGTGCATAAATCCCTCGTTTGAATTTGTTAACTTCCATTAGTGAAGTGACACAGATGTTGGTTGTTACGTAGTTTAGCAAAGTACTTGTCTTCGAATTGTACATAAGCTTATGTTATTGATTCGGATACCTCACGAATAGGAGTTTGCAAAATAAATCGTTTACTTCGTTGTTGCTTGTAGTACTTTAATCTAGTCAACTTTCTTTCTAACGTCACTTAACAGTTATATCTGATTTCTTAAGTGAATTTAACAAGCCTTATTATGTATACACTGAAATTCAGTGTAAAAATTCAATTTTTTTCAAATGTACAACACTTTTTCAAGAAATGCACAGTGAAATACTCAAGCAAAATAAACAGGAAAGAAATAGAGATACATATGCTGAATAGTTTCGCCAGTGATTGACATCACCAAACAGGGATGGTTATACGGTCATTCTATAAATCCGCTTTGATTTAATCGTAGTAATTTTAACAACGATCATGAATTCACAAGTAACTCGCTTCGATATAGTCTTGCTGTTGTTCTATTATGATGGTTTAACTGGTGCAATCAATTAAGTTGAACATTAATTCAGGATGGTTGTTTTTGAGGATCACGCTTTTTCGAAAACTGATTGCAATCCAAAATTATGATCATTACATTGTAGTCTTGGTTTAGTAATTCGTTATTGTCAATGGTTTTCAAATAACATCAAAATAATGAAAGACGTTTCGTTTGCATATTCCACAAAATATTTGATTTTAATTTCATCAAAAATAATCAATCTCTATGGTGAAGTAGTGACATGTACTAGTGTAATCAAAACTAGTGGCAGACAAGGTGAAACTACAGTTAAAGAACCATTGGAAAACTGAGCAAACTGCATCACAAAAGTCTAATATGGCCTTTCTTCAGGATACTGACAAACAAGATGATTTCAAGATGGCTCTCAGTAAGAAGTTCTAAACTGTTCATGATAAACTAAATACATTGAAAACTACCTTCAAAAACAGCCTGAAAGGAATCAAGGAAGCTTAATATGTCGTGATGTTCTGGGCCACAAGAAGCACACTCACAAGGAATGGATCCCTTTTGAATCTATGGGTTAGATTCAATTAGGGAAGGACAGGAAGACAGCAATCAATAAAAGATGAACAAGAGCAGAGAAAGCCAAGGTACAGGCCGAATACGCTGATGAAAACTAGTGATCAAAGAGGTGAAATAGAGCTGGCAGGCAGAAGTTTGACTTGCATGGAATCTTTTATTCTGTTCCACAACACTCTGTGGAAGACTTTGCCTGATATTGAGAGGAGAGTGATGTCTTTGTAGTTCTCACACTTGCTGAGATCGCCTTTCTTTAGTATCTTGATGGAGTGTACCTTTTTCCAATCTGTTGGTACTTGTTCTACTTCCCAAATCTTGCTGAACAGAGAGTGGAACATCTTTGTAACCACTGCAATGTCTACTTTCCCTGACATTTTGTCTTGTCCTTCTGCCTTGGCGCTCTTGATCTGTCTAACGGCTATGCTGATTTCTACATTTGTTGATTGGGGGAAATCAGTTGCGAGATCTGTAGGTGCTGGTTTGATGTTGGGTCGGTCCAATGTGGCTGGTCTATTCTAGAGTTCCTCAAAGTTTTCTACCCACTTGTTTTACCTTTCTTGAGTGTCAGTGATTGCTCTTCCTTCTTTGTTCTTCATTGGTGGTTCTGGTTCGCCTTCCTTTTCCTGCGGGGCTCTTCGTTATGTCGTTTGTTGTCTCATGTTTCATTCTCTTACAGCTTTTCCAGATGTCATGGATAGGATTCCGTAAAAATCGATCGTGTACTAACTAATTCCCGGCACTAAAGATCATTGTGGAAGAATGAATTGAGAGGAACTCACCACTGTACATCAGTTTACTTGACTACGAGAAAGCACTTGACACTGTGAATAGGGTGATATGATGGAACCTTCTTCAACACTAAGATGTACGGAAGAGATAGCCAACATCATACGGAATCCTTACGATGAATAAAACTGCAAGGTCGTACGTGAAGGACAGCTAACATACCCATGGCAAACGAAGACCGGTATCAGACACGTTTGCTTACACTCACCGTTCCTTTTTATGGTGGCTGAATAGATTATGAAGATCTCAATATCTCAGGGAAAGCACGGGTACAGTGGAAAGCTACGATTCAGCCAAAGGATTTGGACTTCGCATATCACTTAGCTCTTTTGTCTCACACACAACAACAAATTTAGGTGAAGGCGGCTAGTGTAGCAGCAGCCTCTACATCGGTAGGTCTCCACATACACCAGATAAAAAGCAAGACCCTCCAATATAGCACAACATGCACCAACCAAATCACACTTGATGAGGCGGCTTTGGAAGAAGTGGAAACCTTTACGTACCTGGGCAGCATCCTTGATAAACTAGGTGGATCTGATACAGATGTGGAGACATAGATTGGGAATGCAAGGACACTAGCGCGACGTTTGAGGAACAACATCTGGAACTGAAGACAACTGTCAACCAACACCAAATTCAAAATTTTAAAAACAAATGTCAAGACACTTGGAAAACCATGAAAACCATCATTACTAAGGGACTGGTCTTTATTAACAGTTGTCTACTCAAGATACTGCGGATTTGTTGCCCATACACCATCAGCAACAACCTACTGTGGGAGAAAACATACAAGATTCCAGTTGAGCAGGAAGTTAGCAAAAAACGGTGGTGGATGGTACACACATTGAGAAAATCACCACAATGAGTCACGAGGCAAGCCCTAACTTGAAATCCTTAAGACCCAGGGAAAAGAGGAAGACCAGCGCGCATAATACACCGAGAATGTGAAGCAAAAATGAAAAGAATGAAGAGTGATTGGGTAGTACTGGAAAGGGAACCCCAGGGCACAGTAGGTCTGAGAATGCTTGTGGATGTTCTATGGTCCATCAGAGTTTACAGGTATCAGTAGGGGATTAATTAAGTAAATAGGTAAGTAATAAATGTTTATTTGGAATAATATAAAAATTGAAACGTTTAACATTTTATTAGTCCGTTACATTTGTTATGGCAGTCAAATTGATTGGCTCAATTATCAAACAGTATGGGAATGATTGTAATTGGTAAATAAAACAATCCTCCATTGATTTGAGTTAGACATTAAAACACTGTTGGATGCCGACTCAGTTTTGAAGAATTTAAGAGTTTGAGCACGAGAACGAAGGTTCTAGGTTCGATTTCCACTTGCTAAGTAGTGGATATGCACTGGCAAAGAGTCCCATACTAGGACGAAACAGTCACCCAGTGCACCCATATTTAGAATGGTGGTCTGACACTGATCGACTCATGATTTCAATGAAAGACAATCAGCTAGAAATGCTCCGAATCAGAAGAGTTTGTGTCCTGACAATGGCCATTTTCAACTGAGCTCTCATAATAAAAATTTGGCGTTGAATTAAAGTCATTGAGAAAATCTGCTCAAATGGTATTTAACATCTTACAAACGAATAAAACCGAAATATATTTGTCGTTACTACAATGCTGTCGTTGTATACTTCTTTCAAAATACGTCCCTCTGTTGTCCGAATATGAAAATGAATATACATTTTTAATTCCATCTATGTATTCTGGAGAATTCAGTCGAATTTACTTTTTTGAGATTCAATAATGTACTGAACAAATTCTATCCAGTATTGAAAATAATTAATATGTGTAATGAATATGAGTAGTTCATCCAAAAATAAATTACACAATTTAGCAATAAATTGATATTCAATTACTGACTTGAATTCTTCATGTTTATTCGTTGGTCTAATACTAGCAAGTCTATCATTTGGAAAAGCGATTTTTGTGGACATTGTAGTATTCAATTCAGATCGTGATACATGTGATTTAAGACCTCTCAAACTTTTCATACTCATAAGACTAATTATTGCAGCTCTTGGACATTGGTAATCTGAGCCATATGTGACGAGGTCGGTATTTCTACCAATTTCATTTGCCCATTTAGGGACGATTCCTAAAAAACATATAAGCACATTAATTGCTATCAGCTAAATCGGTTAATCAATCGTTCCATGTGCACTGTTTTTCTGAGTACAAGTTGATTTTCTATGTAGATATAGAAATGTTCATTTTAAAAAAACATCAGTCATCAAAACTGATTTATTACAAACAAGAGAAATAATTCAGATGATTGAGATGATAAAAAACCACATCACGCAAAACTAATAATTATTTGACCTTCCTAACAGTTTTATATTTCAGTATCAAAAATTAATTAACAGGTAATTTGAAAGATAATAATGCCAACTTATTATGGGAAATCCTGACGCAGAAGCTTACTAATTGGTGGATTCTGTGCATTTCATGATCAGAAAGGTATATATCCACAACGCCACATGATATTGATCTTAGGAAATTGTGATCTTCCTTCTGTATTATACGGTTAGGTTACCGACTTACAATCTGATGCTCCAAACCATGGTGTAACATGATCACAAGACTCATATTCAAACTTAATCAGTTACTTATGAACAATGCAGTAGAGTAGTAATAACGTTTTCAGTAACTATTTATTTTGAGACAGATTTCTTGAAGTTACATTGAAAATGTATGATCTTTGACGTCAGTCGAGTTGAAAATTAGGCAGTGTGTCAGTGATTACTGATGGTAAGATTTCATAGTGAATACATGAATCGCTTATCTAGTCCTACCTTGTTCTTGTTATTTCTTTAATTAAACTCAACTTCTGATGTAAGCTACTTCCAATCTGATCCATTCTTCACACTCCAGATAACTAAGCAGAAATATGGTGTTATAAATCTCTCTTAGTAACCCAGATATTCCTATCGAAAAGTCCCCAAATCAAAACACAGTTGAAGAGGAAAAGTTTATATTCCAAATAGCAAGGTCGAATGGAAGTAAGAAGCCGAAGCGAAGGCGAAGGCGAAATAGAAACAACGTCAGTATCTTTCTAGTTTTTACATGAACGGGACAGCTGCTTCAGTCAGGTGTCTATATGCGGCCAGCATACATGACTTCGAGCTAATGCTTCCATGCGATTTATCCCAGGATATCCTGCGTGCAATTGTTTAAGGACTGATGGTTGTAGCTTCGCTGGGATTATGACTCTTTCGGCAAACAGCAGGCAGTCGTCGATGATTGAAAGAGAGAGTCTACGCTGGTAAAACTTTCGAAGCTCTGTGGAACTGATCTTCGAGGGCCAACCTTCCAAGTGAAACGTTCTAACTTCTTTTAGGATTGGGTCTCGAAAGGTTTGTTCTCTGACTTCATCTGACGACACTAGTGTTTCGAATGGCGCCTGCTACTATACTCCGTATTTTTGGGTCTACTGTTGTGGAGGCAGTGATTATGTTCTCTGGTTCAGCAATTCAAGCAAATAATTTCTATCAAATGATAATGATGGGCATTTTCGTAGTATTTCAACGATTAAAATTTTGCCAGTTAACTTTAATCATTTTTTACTTTTAACCGCATTGATTTTAGACATGAGTTTCAAACTGATTACAAGGTGAATTGCAAACACGAAACATAATTAAGAGATCGTGAAATACAGTGACTTTGTCATAGGAAAGGTTGATGATTTAATTCACTCACATAACCATCATTGGTTGGCCACATGTCTGTCCTACTTAGACACAAAATGGGTTCACTAAAAATGCTAAACCATTATGTTTTTTGATGGATATCAGTAACCTTAGTAAAAATAAATATCCTACAGAATTAACCAACAGACAGAAAACAAGATAAAGATATGACCAGTGATTAAAACTGTCTTGAGGAAGCTATTTTTTTAAATCTACAGACCAAAATCGATGCCGTCTTTAAAATATTAATACAAAGGATAAAGCGCTCACCACAACCGAAAAATGTGAGTGATTTTTCATGATCATCTGATAATGACAACTGCTGATAGGGACAGATTACCTAATTACGTAAGATCTATCCGTGTATCCACTCAGCCGCTCCTGTGGAGCCAGTTATATAGCACATACAACTCATTATATCACTTTTTACACTGCTGAACATCATCCAGTCAGACAATCAACACTCATTGAGAGTTCTACAGTTGCTTCGTTGTTTGATACCGATCATCGATCAGAAGTACAGCTTTTCAAGTTATCCACCATATTCATCTCCGAAGCTATCTAAAATTGTATACAGAGAGTATATGTACAACCTCCCTTTCCAGATTGGTTGTAGACAAAAGCCATACCAAGATGATTTAGAATAAAAATTCTATCCCCTGTTTTCTTCGAGCTTTGTATCATTCTGTGTTCTTAACAGAAACATTATCCAAAGACACACATTATCTATAAAATAACAAATTACCTGGATTAAATTTTACTTCTGGTGGTATTGTTAAAGCCGGTGAATAACCATGAAAAAGTAGTTTACATCGATACATAACAACTGAATTTGTACCATTTAAATGATTGAGAATGTGAACATTTTGAACAGCATGAAATTCTCCTTTTAATTACAGAGAAACAATATGAAAGAACAGAAAGTACAAACTGATAATAATGATAGCACTTGAAAAATATTAATTCTTTTGAAAATAAAACCTTAATCTAACTGATTCAATCTAAGCTTTCAAATCACTTTTTTGACCAGAAATAAATAAATCATACATGTTGCAGATTCTAATGTTCCGATCAATGTAGGAAAAGTTTGTTGACTATCTGACAGTATCCAGAGTTCATTGGTGTTAAGATAAATTTGTAACTGTTATTTAGCAAATAAATCAAATAACTTATATGAATTAATTCATACACTAAAGTAAAAAGAGAGAGAGTATAGTCTAAGTAAACAAGAGTATATTTATCTTAAATTACATCCTAGTTTTGCATTTTAAAATTTTTCTAGTTTAAAAGTAGAAATGTTTAGTCTCATTTATTAAAACACTGTAAGTACTGTCGTGATAACTCTGTCTAAGTTCTAATCGTATTCAGGGACTAGAACATAATGAACTGGATGTATACATAAAAGGCTCCGATTTCCATAATTACTATCAAACGATGTTCAAATCATGTTTTATTTCGATCGACTTCTAGAATGTAACTTCACTAGCTAAAATCAAACCACTTGGAACTTATACAACATTTTATGGTGCTCTATGAGTATCGTGTGTCAAGATTTAGACAGAGCAAGAACAACAAGGTTTGCACAATCAAATTTCACGGATTCTCATCAGCTGCATACAAAATTAAATTGCAATTATCAATATGATTAATAATACATGTTCACTACCGAATCAGCTCACCGATTTGTTTTGGAGTGAAAGAAACACTGACTAGGCAATCCTTTTGTGGTGCAAGTATTCCTTTATCAGGTTTTACAATGAAATGTGCAATTCGAGGCATTCGAAAACAAATTGGTAAATGTTTACTTTGATTTGTTAATTTTAATTGAGTACATTGCTTTGAACCAACTAAACATGGTGGAAATTGTATCATAAAATGATTCTCATAAATTTTATCAACTTTAACCTTTTCATTATTAATAATTGTATTCAGTTCAGTGGTTGATTTATCTAGATTTTTATTGTCTACATTAATTGATTGTGTGATTGATGATATTTGAAATTGTACTGGTATTAAACAGCCTGTCAGAACAATTTCTAAAATATTTCTATCATCCAATAGAACAGAAGATTGCGAAGAAGTTATTAACTCTAAAATGAGAAAAATAATCCAATAAATACCATAAAACGGATTATTTTATAAAATGGTATCTGTTTTTTTGTTTTACTAATATAACTCTACATCAACGACCTTCACTAACATTTTACTTATGCACTACTAAGTCGATAGAGAAACATGTAATCATCATTTGTCACTTCTGTCATCAGTACGAATGTTACACACAATGCAAAATATTTTAATGCAACACTATTTTTTAAAGTATTTGATGTGTCCAATATCGACTATGATTTCTGGTCACGTTGATCTTCAAGCAGTAAAGTTGACTAAATAAATCGTCAATACCATGATTTTATGATGTTTTGAGTTAATTTTAATTAGATTTATTTTTCTTAGTAAAAATTTTACCATAGTAAATACTTCTCAGGGTTAAAATTTGTTATTGTGAACCATAGGGTTAATGGTTGTTAAATTTCTCAGTAAAATTACTTGCTAAAGAAATTTTCGAAATGAAAATATCGAATTTAGATCACACCAAACAACATTTTTCTACAATAAACTTTTACTATAAAAAAAAATGATAGGCTAATCAAAATAGATTTATGTATATTTTGTATTCCAAGTTTTCGAAAGCAGTTAAGTCTACATAGAAATGAAAATACAAGAGACCACCATCGTTCGAAAAAACCGCGCCCAAAGACGATTCATTTTACCGCATATTATTTCAAAAAAAATACATATTCACTTCATTATATTATCATTATACAGTGAATATTCATTGTTATTATCAAAACTTTCTCAATTCTACTATTTCTCAATTAAATAACGTTTATCGCAAACAGTATTTTGTTACCCCTCATTATAATAAGCTATTGTAAATGAAACTGTAAATGTTTGTAAAAACATTTCTTTTACTTCAGTCAACTGAAGTAAAACATTTTCTGTTTTATTAAATTATTGAACTGTAATTAGGTGTATGTGAGTTAGTCTAACTGGATGTGTTCATAAAATCATTAGTGGTTGAAGTAAAAAATACTTTTGATTAAATTGACAAAGATTTTCTTACTCTCTTGATTCGAAGAATCACAAGCACCAAGATCTACTTTGTGTATACGAAGGTAAACAGAAAATTGTTTTACTGGTGGAGATTCGTTTAAACTGACAAAACCTTGTTTTGACTTTTGCCATTTAGGAGCCAGACATAAGGTAACTGATAACTTTTCGAATGGTTTTAGTTGCCCATTATCCGGATTTAGGCTGAAGTATTCACTTAGTTGAATTGGGAATTCGTTCTGTTCGTCTTTTGGTAAACTAACACTGTCCAGATTATGATTTTTCAAATCCTAATAACAAAAATGTTATTTCAGGCATATATTTGTAACATATTGGAACATTTAAATATTTCATAGAAATTTAATTTTTATGTAGTCTATCTCTGCGTAGTAATCACTTTTTGACCCAATGTACTGTTTAAAAATGGTGTAAACGTATTCCTATTTGAAGTGGATTGGATCTTTCAAACATATGAATTCAATGATTAAATGTAAGTTTATATTTCTAGTGGATCTTTCCATTTTCAAACTCAAAGTATTAAGGAAACATTATATGGTCATGGTTAGTTCACTTGAGCAGTCACCACTTAAGTTTTGTTTTAAACAAGTTGAAGCACATAGTTTGACTAGGCTTCTTACATGAAAAAATGAAATGATGTGGCCCCCTATCATTTCGGTCAGAACACTTACTACATTCTATACCACTTTCAAGACTTCTGTCAATAAGTTTCCACATTCTGGAAGCATGAGAACACTAAATTTTGTCTGTTTGAAAGTATGAGTAGTTGTTTGAATAAATTTGATTCGAATGAGCTTACTAGAGTACAAAATCATCGTTATAAAAAATAATTTCGTAAGTCTTTAAGATAATCAAGGTGCCGATCATTTGCAAGCCAGAATTAATGATAACCATTGAAATGACAACAAGATACGATTATTTAGTGTTCTACTTTTCTATTTCTTAATCTGTTTGTATAGTTGTCGAGATCAACTGATGCAGTATATATTTAAGAAATTGTGACTAAGCTAAAATCCAATTATTTCATTAGAAATCAAACGGAGATCACAAAATTTACTCAGTTAAAATAAGTATATTGCTTTACATGGCGGCAGGAAATCCTAAAAAGCGTTCAAAGTTTTTGGGATAACTTTCATGGAACAGAAACAGACACTGTCACAACTTTTTAACGCTGATGAATCATGTAAAACGTTTTTATGTAATTTGAAAAAAGAGGAATTATAGAAGAACTTGTTGGTAGATGATTTTTAATGAAGTATCATATTTTTCTAACATCTTACAATCACTTACAAAGTGATACAAATCGTCTATTATAACATTTGTAAACAATCACTTTTGGTGTTTGATTATCATCGAAATACACCATATTCATTAACAACGACTGTGTTCTGATTGATACTTCCGTGTTATCCAGTCGAATCTATAATGAAATCCCCATGACATGTAATACGGTTGGCTCATGGCCGTCAACTATCAGTATCTCCCCAATTCGGGGTTCACATTCTAAGTGTAATTTATATGCATATAACACAGACATGGAAGGATATTATATCTAATATCACAAGAGTTTTGTATTTCATGACCTTCGATCTACTTATCATTCTCTTTTCCGCATTGTTTTTAGTTGATTTCATTTAACCTGATACAAAAGTAACAACAAACAATTGTATGTTGACCTTTGTTTACCATGGTTCTAGTGAGTGAATGTCATGCTTAATAAGAAATCTTGACCTTATCTTCAAAACTGTATTTACACAAATAACATGTTGCTTGTATGTGACTGACGAGAAAGCATGAAATGGTACTATCTCACAAAATATGTCTTCTTATTTCTCTATTCAAATTTATCAAAGTGAACCACTGTTTTGAACAAAAGTAATGTTCTCGTTCGAAATATTTCTCCTCTAAATGTTGCTAAATGGAATGGTTCAAAAAGGTTCCACTCAAGATCTACTGAAGGTAGGTGTGTAAATCAAAATCCGCCCTTCGCCAGGTTCTGGGCAGTCGAATTATCTAATAACTTGTAAATACAGTTCTACTTCTTGACATACGACGACATCCAGAGTTGCTTTTCATCACTTTCATTTCGTTTGGTCACATACATGCTTTTCAATATGGTATTCTAACCGTTTAAATTTTTAGTAATTAGTTTCCTAACACGAAACGAACTTGCTGATCCATAATATTATAAGGTTGATGATATGGTTGTTCTTGGCAAAGACGTTAAGAAATTAAAGTCTTCTCTTTCATTCGAGTAACAATGCTAGAATATTTGAAGTGAGTTTCTTTTCCTTCAGGCGCAAAGTGTTACTTCGGAACTGGTCTGCGTCAAGGACTAAACGATGTTAGGACGTGAAGTAATTGTAAGCATCAGCTACTTCACTTGGAAGTCATATTAACCCTGGTGTGTTTGTTTTGTGACAAGATATCAGATCAAATTCCGGAAATTTGGTTGGCTTTTGCTAGTTTATGTTACCAGTGACGTAGGAAAGATATCGGTCTGTCCACCAAAAAATGATTCGAATACCCAATATTCTACTTTTTTGTCATATATTGCTTTGGAATGTAGTCTTCAAAAGTAGTAAACGTGAGCTAAGTGCAGATTTTCTACCATATTTTTTTTCAAATCAATGCCTGTTTATGTTGGGACCACCGGATAAGGAAGGTTAAGATTAGATACAGAGTACCTGTTAAAGAAAGGTGTTATCTTTATTTTGTATCTCTGTTGACTGGTGGGAGACCATCGTAGTATCTCACATACGTTTTGTACTGCCATTATCGTTTAGCCTGTATGCGCATATATACTTGGGCATTACTCACCGCCCACGCACATAATCATCCAGCTAGCTTTATTGAATAACTGTTTGAATGATTCGATAAAAATATCGACTATTTTATATTTGTAATAAGTTCGATAATTGTATCAATCATGATATATTTTGAATAATAAATTGTGGCAACGACTCGCTTGTTTTACAGTAACGGTCAGCAGGACGAGCAGTATATAAAATTTTGGAAGATACCGAATGTTTACCCCCACAAAGTGCTGGATTTCCACACATGAATATCAAACTACAGCTCAACTGGATGTGCAGTGTTCGCAGGAGCGAAGGTAGATTTTAATAAATCTGGGGATGGCATAACCAAGAAGAGTTGTCAGGCACTAGCTTTTAAACTGAGTCTTATAGGTTGATGGGGAATGCTTGTTTGAAGTACAGGTGATCGTCGAAATAAATGGTCAGAGACTACGGGTTAATTATACCAAAATCATTAACAACGGTGCAAATGAACTCATTCTGTTACCCATTAAATTCTAAGATTCTCTGTTACCTAGAAATATTTCCGTGAGTTTACAGTGTTTTCTTAAATCATTTCACCTATGCAAAATTTTTTTCATGACTACTAACTTCACAAGAAGAGTGATCGTTTAAAACATCACAGTAATAAGTACAATGTACTAGAAAGTTACGTCAGAACTCACAGAATCATTTTTGCCGTGAAATCTTGCAACAAATGATGTATCCTTTGGTGAGTGATTTACCAGATGCCAACTGCAAAACACATTAGTGTTGTAATAAACAGAACCGAAGTTCCAATGACTTATTTGTATTGCTTCCTCACCTAAACAAGAAATTTATATCAAGTACCAAATTAACATGCCTTTATGGTCTTCACGGTTTGCAATGTAGAGAACTTTAAATTCTGGTTTTATTACTTTACCAGTAACTTCGACGTCAAAAAGTTCACCTTCTCCAATATCTATTCTGTATGAAAAGCAGTTAACTATTTATACTATTTCAAACCTGACGACTTCAACGAATTCACAAGTGTCTTTTGGTATGAAAGTTACCTAGTATAAAAGTATTACACCAACAATATAATCAAACAACTTTCAAATCGATATGAGAACGGGATTGAACTATACCGGATCGGGGGATAATATCAATAGATAAATCAGATATATTCATAATCCGAAATTTCCCATTTTGAGAGCCCTCATTTTTCACTGTTAATGTTTTTGTTATCACTTTGTTTTCCTGCACAAGAACACCAAAGCTAAGTGATTGTGGAATAATCCAAAGAGGCTTAGGTGGAAATCTGTCAGTTATATTAATAGGTACAGGATAATAAAACCAACATGAAAACAGGAATCTGGCAAGGATTCCCACCAACAGTTACAACGACAAATTCTTTAGCTTCTTTCGCTTCAGAAACTTTGAGCGTAATAGTGGATGTATGAATCATTCCTGGAACTAAAGACAGGGTCTGGTGACTGTCAGCGATCTCGATCGTCTAAGTGAATATCAAAATATTTTATTTTTTTACTTCGGTACGAGGAGGGTAAAGACGAATAATTTTTGTCGATGAGCCAACATTCTGTACTGATATCTGGTTTGTGTAGTTTATATTATCAAGAATATCTTTAAAAATAACGACAGATGGCTTTATTCTGACCCCTAACCAGTCAATGAAATCAGGTTTGCTCGGACTGATGTTGTGAATTTGGACATCCATCCCTTGGTAGGTTTGCGCCTAACTTGAAAGTATCTTGCTTGATGGGAGATTATGCAAAGAAGCGTGTATGCAAATCTAAAAAAGAAAGGAATAATTATTCTTTTTCCCTTATAAGATAAGATGAATCAAAAACTGAGTAAACACATGAAGCTCACGTTTATGTAATGATTAAAGAAACTGCAAATAAAGTTCGCTAATATAAATGCAAGATTATGGCAGTTTAGTTACTGAAACTGAGAGTGAGTGATTCAAGGTTTTTAATGAGTTACGGAATAGCTATTTTGAAAAACCGCAAGACTGTCTCCAAGGTACCGTTCGAACTACAATATCCAAAATCTTTTTCGCGAGCCAGTGTAAACCAATTTGATTTCTTCGCTCTCGATTCTCGTTCTCTCGGTACGGTTCCAGGTGTTTGGTAATGTCCAATGAATGGAGGTCTAGCCACTCGACTGTCTAATTCTAGTCAGTTGGCAGTTGGTTGTGAGTTTGTGTGTCTCAGGATTTGAATGAAACGTTTGCTTCAGGGCAGTAGGGTTTCTGGATACTAGCAGCCGTCACATTACCAAACCGGAGATCAGTTAGTTGCAATGTGGAGATTAATAAGAGTAATAAGGATAAAATTAAAATGATAATATGAATAAAATTTCAGAACTGAGTAATATATAGATCAATTTAGTTTGTTAATTAGTAGTGAGGATTGTGAGAGAGGACTGAAGTGTAAACAAGGGAGAAGAAACAGAGATTAGGCGGGATAGATTAATTGAGTGATCTGAGAAGATGTCAATGGTAACAATTGGCAGGTCTCAAGATATGCATCATGAACAGCTCGTCCAAGAGGGAGATGATAGTCCGTATGTGAGTACGTGATTATCAAGTCGCTTCCTAAAGCAGTCCACTGAGAGGGCTGTGATTACCTCGGCTGGGAAAGCATTCCAAGTTGCGACGACTCGCAATGAGAAAAAGTGTGCACGAATCTGAGTATTTGCTCTTTGATGTGCAATCTCTCGAGGATTGCCTCGAGGGGAGTGGTGGGGATGCATCGGTAAGATGCTCACATTGGGATGGTTTGGTGTACGCCATAATCAGATCACCTCTGATTCTCCTGTAGCTCAGTGGGAATAATCCCAAGAGCTGGAGTCTATCGTCGTAGGGTTTATTTTTCAACCCTATCACCCATTTCGTTGCTCGTCTCTGCACTCGATCCAAGAGATTTATGTCTCTTTTGAGCAGAGGGGGTGCGATAACGTTGTGAACCTCCAAGTGTGGGCGCGCGTACGTCTTAAACAGGGTTAAAAATAATTTCGGGGTGATAGCATCAAAATGTCTTCACATTAAGTGAAGAGTCGCATTTGGACAAATCCAAAATCAGAACTTTTCAAATATGTGTGCACGACATTGACTAATATGCTTTATAGGCCTTCATATGAATCTTCCTTCACTTACTTTATGATTTTTGAGTTTCGAAGGAGCCAATGGAACAAATTTCGAAAAATCGGAGATGTGGTTGTTCTTGAGATAGAATAAATAAAAACTTATTAGCCAATTATTAGGCAAAATAATACTCTAATATTAAATAGTTAGATTAGTTGCGATTACTGCCCCAAGCGGAACTGCCTTTTCCTCCTTTTTACTCAATTCACTTAACTGTCAAGAGGAGCTCTGTATATTTCACAGTTATTGTAAGCTGATATGATGGAATTTTTGATCCTGCATTACGCGACTCATTATATAGGATCAATCGAATGGCTGTTGAACATAATAAAATTATATCAATCATTCATATCTCCGAAAAATGATCACAACCATATAGATGACTGTTGTCATTTCATAAAAATGAAGCACGTTCATCGCAAATTGATTAGGTAATACAATTTGATGGGTGCATTACGTTTTTGCTGTTTGTACTTTTAAACACGTCTGATTTCCTGGCAAGAATTTATTTATTCTTCAAGAGTTCAGGCGCGTCACTCATATTGATTAATAGATGATATGACCTAGACAAGAGTTGATTAGTTAAATAGTCGTTTTCCAATTTGACCCATATAGATGGAGAAAACTGAAAACAAAACAAGGTATGATGTATGGATACGTACGACTTGAAAGCGATTTTGTCCATAAAACTAACCTAATCGAGAATACCAAAACCAAATCAAACTAGAAATCAGTAATGAAGGGGATGGCGGACACATTCGATGGATGATTGGGTTTTTGAGCAGTGGGTAATTTGAACGGGCTGGTCAATACTAAGGTATATGTGGCATGATTTGCCAAAAGTTGGCCTACTTGAGATGCGTGACGAAAAGACTTCAACTACCGTCTGTCCACTGAAGCTAATCAGATCAGCATTGACGTGGCGGTCATATAGAACTATTCATTTGACGATTTATTTGCCGCTAAAGACCATTATCTTCTCAGCAGAGAACCTAAGATTTGTAATAACGTAGGCGGGTGGACGTTCAAAAAAAATCACACATACCCGCGTATACATACCATGTAACAGTAATCGAAAATGCACTCAGAAAAATTTTTTCGTCTTCGGTAAAAGCGAACGCTTCATAAATATATACAACAAAAATGTTTCTGCTTTTGTACTTAAGATTAAAAACAGTCACAGAACTCAGGTAATAAGCGTTAGGGAGATTAAGCTCGTAAAATGTCTTACTCACAGTAGCCGTACTGTTCGGCCACAGCACGTCACTTTACACCAGTAATCAGATAGCAAGGATATTTTGTTCTGCAACGTTGAGGAATGTATCGTAGTCGTGAGGGTTATGTTATTCGGTAGCGTAGTGAAAAAGTGACAAATGACGGCCTTCTCAGTGGGAAAGTTTGTTATATCCGTTAAATATTGATATTAACTTTGGTCTCGTTCTATTCAAATGTAAAGCCTATAGGTTCGCAGTAGAAAATACTATATGATCCTTCGTATTCAGCAATTTGGATGAAAACATTCGTTTATCGAGTTCGATTGTAAATAGAATTAACTAAAAGCATTATGTTCGTGAGCGCTCTCGAGTAGATATCCAGATCCATATCTCTTGACTGTAAAAGAACCTAGAATCGTTTTAGTAGTTTCTCTGCAGCGAAACCAGTGTTTGCTTTCACTGCAGCACGAATTCCGAGTAAAATAATTGGGGTAGCGTCATTCCATTTCGAAACGCTGTGGACTGAGATCGGCAGGAACTACTGCCAGTGAAATCATTTACCGAACTATAAACTCATCGATGATGGGTGGTTGTTTTCCATATTTCGATTCCTAAGAAAGTAAAACTGTTTAGATGTAGACTGTTATCCAGGATCTGTATTATTGACTGGTCAAATGAAGAATTTCTGGAATTCTTCATTTATATACAGTTACGATAGCTGCTTGTTTGTGAAAAGCTATTAATGCCTCTAGATCTTAAGTAGTGCTTCTCCCTACATATTTTGTAAAGGAAGTTTTCACGATATTATCATTTTCAATGGAAAACCAGGTGAATATTAACCACTCTCCAACCTTATAATGATGAAGGAAGCAGCCAGTGTTTGGCGGTTTCCATGTCCAAGATATGGTATTTGCAAAAATAGAACGATAGAAAATAATCATCTGCTAATACTAAAAATTTGTATAATCGCCTGGATTAGAATAGCCTATGATCGAAAACATACGGTTTCAGCTATGAGAACGAAAGTTCAATGAATCCGTGTTATTGCCTTTATATTGTTTTCCACTGAATATCGAGTTTCTCCTTCAAAGTGTCCACTGATGAGACTGATACCACTTGTTCGGGTAAAGCTTTCCCATCACTTACCACTCGTCGTGAAAAAACGGATTCACTCTGATTTTATTCGATCCTAGTTTTCTCAACTTACTTGCAGTGGCTTCAGAGATTATCAGTTATGTAGGGAGCAAAAACATAAGTATCGTTGATGCCTGGGTTGTTATTTAAGATACGGAATGCCAAAATTAAATCTCACTGTCTTCTACTATGAGGGGGGAAATCTTAGGCGTTTCAAGCACTCGTTGCAAGAGAGTTTAAAAAGACAGGTCACTAACTGAGCTCCTATACCACAAAAGTTTTAAGTGAGTTAGCGTGATACAGACACTTGGCTGATATTCTCTAGATGCGATCTCAAAAACTTGGTGTATATGACCCGAAACGTCCTCGTCAAAGTATCCTAATGCTCAGTGAAGTGACAGTAACACCCGAAAACCTGTGTTGGCTACTGCAGTTGTGAAGTTGTTTTCCAGTAATGACTTACTATTGCTCCTGAAGCTTGTTGCTGAACGTATAAATGTGATGAATCGTTGGCAGTCTATTAGTTAGTAATGCAGTGTCCAATATTCATCAGCACACTCTCTAGAATTCATTTCTAAGTTCTAACTATGAGACCGTCTAATTAATTCATCCAGATCAGCTTGTTAATCAGGATGATCAAGATGATGATATACACGTGACTAGTAAAGCTTTGCAGTCGTGTTAGGGGATCATTCTGTTGATTTATTTCTTACTCCACTTTCATTACTAAATATCTGAAATTGAATCGAAAGAATAAGAAGTGAGTGGAAAGAAATCACTTAATTTTTTAATTTAAAATATTAAGTAGTACATACTGAATTACCTAACATGCAGTTTGTTTAGCTACATCAAACTTCAGGGCTGAGACACCTAGCAACATCTACAATAACTTAAATATCTTGGTGATACTTCACTTGTATAATTTTTTTTTGATTACAGGCATATTGTAGTTAAAATCATTTCGTGTGGCAGATTGTCGGAAAGACAGATGAAATTCATTCTTTAGATGTGAGTTGTGTCAAAATATTCGATACATTGAATTTTGCTGTGATTTCTAGTAATATTGATGTGTCTTGAACGTTGACCTATTTTTAAGCCCTTCATTCTATGCCACACTATTTTATATGGTGTTGGCTATGTAATATGATTCTATTTTTCATAATTTTATAATAAATTTAGGCAGAAGATAAATATTACTAGGATTATCACAGACCTCCCAGCTTCCTGTACTTTCTGAATTAATCTGTAACTACATACGAGCAGTAAGATGTCTACGAAGTGTTTTTTGGTTCATCTTATTTATGTTGTTAATTCTGTACGAAAAGATGTTTGCATCTTTTCCGCAAAAGTTTTAATGTAAAAATTCCGATTCGCTCTGTCTCGCAATTCCGATTTATGTATCGTACTACAGATATGTTCACTATCAACACACCGACACTATTTCAGCAACAAAATATTTGTTGAGAAATAGTCCTTCTATCCTGGGAATAATTTTAAGGGAAGTATTGATAATTAAAAATCAGAAATATTTCTCCTATTGAGGGTGTGTGAGGAATTAATATATAATTGTCGTAGGTAGTGATGAAACGATACCTTTCTAGTGAGTTTAGGGAGTTAAGATATATTTATATAGAGATTTGCTATATTTTTACTTCATATTGGTAAATGTCTTGGGGTTCCATCATCCTTAAAGCAATCACATTTCTGCCTTTAGTCTGAAGGGTTCTAATATTAGATAGCTCTATTTAGATAAATGATTTGTTAGATGAAACTCTAACTAACTTAATGATGGGATGTAACTGAGTTAAGAATGTTTTCACAGACATCCTATGATGCAGTCCACCAAATTAACAGAGACCGAAACCAGGATAGCTACCGGCAGATTTAATATTTTTGTCTAGTATAATCATATGCTGATTTACAAACCACTAAATATAAATAGATGCGGTTAGATATTGATTAACAATAAGTTTTTCGGGTATTTTTTTAAAGAAAAAGCATTATTTGTCGTTTTTCAGTGGTCTCTTGTTGTATTACTAATTATATGGGTGTAACTGATATTCTTTTTAACCATGATGTTTCATTTTATCTCAAAACTGTTTTGGAACTGTCGTAACTGTTACTTATTGAGGAAACAAACAGGTGATGTCTGTTTTAAATATCAACATTTGTTTCTGAAATTCTGCGTTATTTTAAATTCAAGCCAGTGCCTTTTGAGTTATCACCCTCTGTATAGAGATAAGCCTACTTGCCAAGGTTAAATCATATTACCCAACTATTACGCTAAAATATTTGTGCTTGTATTCTTTACCTAATGGGTTATAGGCCGCGGTCTGGCAATCTCTAACCATCTATATTCTGGGCACTTTGTTACAAGTTCTTCTCAATCGCTATCCATTATTTTTGTGTCTTAAAATTCTCTGCTGCCTTTCCTTCGGTCTTGAGTATTTCGAATTAGCGCTTGCCAGTGATGCATTTGGGTGATTTTCTCAAAGTGTGACTTATCCGCCTCCGGCTCTTTTCCCTAATTTCTTCTTCAGCTGAAGGAGGCTGGTTTATCCTCTCCCATAGTAGGCTGTTTTACACGGTTTTTGGCCAGAAGATCTGCATTATCTTGTGTGGAAATCTGTTAATAAACACCGGTTGCTTTCACATGAAGGCTTTTGTAGTCCTCTAAGTTTCCGCCTCATACAGTAGAACCGTTTTGAAAACTGCGAATTCGGTGTTGGTTGACATTTGTTTATAGTTCTAGATGTTCTTCAAGAGCAGAAATATTGCTCATGCTTCGCTAATTCGTATATCTACATCTGCACCAGATCCACTTTATCTGGTGCTGTCCAGGTATGTTATATCGGATAAACTTTCTTTTTTCCTTGTATATATTGAGACTAAGTGCTTCAAAGGCTTCAGAGTTCAAATCGTCTAGCTGCATCCCGCCTGTTTACCAAATCATTTGCTTCCCCTGAGATGTCTAGGCCTCCATAATTCAGAAAACTTCCAGAAGCAACAAGGGTGAGACTAAACAACCTTATCTGACACCGGTTTTTACTTCAAATGAGTCTGTGAGTTGTCCTTCATGCACAATTTTGCAGTGTAGTCCATCACCAGAATTCTGTATGAGGTTGACTATCTTCTCAGGCACGCCGCAGTGTTGAAGAAGGCTCCATCATACCACCCTGTTCACAGTGTCAAATGCTTTCTCGTAGTCACCGAATTTGGTGTAGATCGGTGAGTTAAATTCGATTGACTGTTTCACAATGTACCGTAATGTTGCAACCTGGTTAGTACGCGATAGATCCTTACAAACTCCAGCCAGTTGGTCTCGAATTTGGGCGTCTACGAGGTCCTTCATCCTGTTTAACAATACCCTGTTGAAGGTTGCGCTTGGTATTGAGAGAAGAGTGATGCCTGTGTAGTTCTCACACTTGTTGAGATCGCCTTTCTTCGGTATTTTGATGAGGTATCCTTGTGTCCAATCTCTTGGTACTTGTCCTTCATCCCAAATCTTTTTGAAGAGTATGTGGAATGTTTTGCAGTTACTGCTACATCTGCTTACAGCTCCTCTGCTGGAATGTTTTCTGATCCCGCTGCTTTGTCACTCTTGATATGTCGGATAGTCAAGCTAATCTCTCCAACTGCTGGTGGGCCTACATTGATTGAGAAGTCCGCAGGTACTGCTTTGATGTTGGGTCGGTTCTGTCAGGCTGGTGTATTTAAGAATTCTTAAGCGCTCTACCCACCTGTTTCCATGATTACTTTGCCTTACTTGGTTTTCATTGGTCGCTCTAGGTTACTATATTCTCCAGCCTGCCTCTTCGTTATGTCGCATAGTTGTCTCATGTTTCCTCCTCTTTCAGCTTTTTCTCCTATCATTCCCGCGTCTTCCACAGGTTAACGTTTATCATCTGCAATGAAACCCTTTGCTTTCTTGTTTGCTTCTGTGTATTCAACTTGGGCTTTGGATTTCTCTGCTCTCGTTCGACTGGTACTGATTGCTTTCTTTCCGTTCTTCCTTTCTTGAATCTTACCTAGAATACCAACGGAGATTCATCATGACAAGCTAAAGTTATTGATTCTTCGAACCTTTTTCAGTTATTATTCACTGTAATTTCCTTTTCATTGAGTTGATTTTGGAAGACTTGGAACTACGTTCTATCTTGAATTCGTTGGGCTTGCTAGTATCACGAAGAAAAGCCGATTAGACTTTTGTAGTGCTGTTTGCCCAGTTTTCTAGGGCTTTCTGAGTTTCAGCTTTATCTTGGCCACTACCAAGTGGTGATCTGAACCTATGTCAGCCGCTCTGTTGGTTCTCAAGTCTTCTATGGTCCTTGTGAACTTCGTATTGATGCAGATGTAATAGATTTGGTTTCGTGTAGTGTGATGTGATGAAACCCAAGTAGCTAAGTGTATGTAGTTGCATGGAAGTATGATGCCGCGTATAAACGGTTTTTCGAAGACAGACCTGCAAACCTCGTACTATTTTGATTCTTTTCCCCCGGTCCATTTTTTCCATCATTTCTTCATATCCGGTGTTGTCTATCTCAAACTTGGCGTTTAGATCTTCCATCAAGTTAGTTTGGTTCTTGCCTGGCCGTTTCTAGACGATTTCCTGGCGCCCTGATCCTTATTTTCTTCGCTCTCATCACTGGTAGACGCACAGAACTGGATGACATTCATTTTATTCTCATTTTTCTTTGTTTTAAATCATAATTTTTATGATCCTAGATCCATGAGATTCTCATTCTTCTTCAAAATGCATAAGTTTAATTCCTTGTGTGTACGAGGCCTTTTCTTCTGCATGGTAGGAGTACAACTGCATCCCTCTCAACCTAATCTGTTATTTTCAGCTTGTGTCCAATGTGTTTTACTTATTCCAAGCACTTACATCTTGCTTCTTCATATTTCTGAAGCCATTTAAATGGTCCTCCCAGTCCCCTGTGCTGTCTGGACATTCTTTGTACCTGTGTTAACCGTTTCTTCGGTTATCGGAAGAGGCGTCGACTTCTTGACTTTCAAAAAGTTCTGGCTTTCACCATGAAGCGTTATAACTCTTCTAAATGAAGACTTTTCAACTTTAATGGCAGAGTTTAAATGACCTTTTCTTGTTGACCGTTTTTGTAGCAAGCTGTTATTCTATGTGATGGAGTTGCTAATTCTATGCATAACCCTCCTCCTTTTTACGGACTTGGTACCGGTAGTAACGCTAGAAAAGCTTCATCAGGGGTTATGTATTAAAATAAATTAACATTGATTTTAGTATGTTTTATTCTCTAAGGTAAGTTTGTTTTTGGAGTAATTTTACTCGACTGACTTAAAAAGCCATTCAGTAAAAAAATGTAAGTGTTTAAAATCTTTCATTGATTATATTTTATTCAATAGTCCGATGGAATAGTACGATGTTTTAATTTTTGACTTAATGAATGTAGAACATCTCGAGATTTGAGTTGGAATTTTTCCCAGTTTGTGAACATCTTCATTACTTGGTAGTTTGAAAAAAAGTGTCACGATAATTTATAAAACGCGCATTTAGTGAGATGAAATAAAAGCCAGCGCATTATAAATCTATTTTGGCATATTCTAATGTGTTAGATAACACATTTTAATATAATGTTTCATAGTATTTGCTACCATGATTATTATTCAAGATATTTTAAAAATCATCTTACAATTAATCATATGATATATGACTACTTTAGACATTTTGTTTTCTTGGAATGCAATTCACCGGTAATTTATTATTATTATTATTATTTGTAATTAATCTTGTTTATATTCTCTGTTCATATTATTTTGAATAGAATGTGGATTTTTTTCAATATTTCTCCAGATACATTTCATGTGACATAGAGTAGTAGTAGTGCAGTGTTTATTCTTGCTAATGAATTGTGTTTGTTTGACAAATAAAAGTTGTTAATTAAGCATTCATAGCGGTGTATTTAATTCTTAAGGTGTGATCCATTGACACAATTCATATATATATATATATATATATATATATATATATATATATATATATATATATATATATATATATATATATATAATGGATGAATATGATCATAACAAGTTTTGTTTTAAAAATTATTGATTGTCATTTGTTTCACATTATACCTTATTAGTTTTCAGTGTAACATTATTTGACGAAGTCATAATGTTTTTTTATCATACGCATGTAGAGAATCATGAAGTTACTGTTTTCGCTTGATGTGACAACAGAATGACATTATTAAATATTTCGGTAGCATATATTAGAATTCATGAAAGAAAAATAGAAGCATGAGCATTACTACAACAACAACAACTACTACTACTACTACTACCACTACTACTACATAAGTCTCATGTCCTGTTCCCATTTGTTACTTTTTAATGTATATCTTGATAATGATTATTATTGTTGTTGATATAATGAACCGTTTCTCTAAATTAGTCTGTATAAACTGACTGATCACATTATAACACTTTTCAGATTAGTTGTGTGAATACTTTACTATCAGAACTACATATTTTATGAAGTATCCTTCTGATTTTTCATCATTCTTATTTTGCAAAAATAAATTTGAGAATTTAGTATGCTTTGCTGCCTAGAATGCTCAGTTGTGATTAGTAATTCAGTAATTCACTGTCAAGGATGGTTAAAATGTTGTTTATAATTGTTGCATTTATGAATTTGGTTTAAGAAATAAATTAAACCACTCAATTATCTTATATTTTTGTCGTTAGAATTCGGCTCCACTACAGATTGCGTCGTCATTTAGTTTCTGGAATTTTTTAAGATCACATAGTATGTGCAATGTGTGGTGTATTAACAATCTACACTATGTAGTAAATGCTTCTTAAGTTAATAAATGTTTATCCTTGCTGTTGAATATGTATACGTTGTGGCTTTTAGTTTTGCGTAACGTCAATCTATCGTTGAAGAATTCTGCTGGCATCACGTGAAGATGATTGTAGTAATTCATTCGAATGCATGTTTTGCCTTCTTTAAACCTTTGATTTAGTATCATTCCATAATTTTCACTCAATTCTCGTATCTAACTTCATGTTTCATTTCGATATAACTTCCCCTACTATGCCTCTTTAGTCTCCAATTTTCTCCTTTGTTATGTGGCTACTTGAATCGGTGCCTATTCGTAGCAGGCATTAAGCCAACCATAACTAACTTTATATAGTTGTGTTTTTATTTTCACGCATTGTACATCGTTGTATTATTCGTTCCGTTTGTCAACAATATAAAAATTTTTCATTCCAATGAATCAATCCACAAGTTGCCATTTTTATTTGGATTTTAACAGTCCTTTTTTTTTCTTATAGAATTGCATTTTCATACTGTTGTTATTCATGCGTTAATTACCAAACATTTCTATTGAATATAACCAAACAAAACGTATCTTGACATTTAGAGTTTTTCTTATATTGAAGGATCAATACTACTAGATTTTTCTTCATTCTTAAATAATTTAAGCTTATGAACAATGGTAGATGTCAGAGTATGCATACATACCACAATGTTTTTTTTTCTTAAGTCTTAGTATGATTCTTGTAAAAAGAAAAAGGGATAGTCGAAGAAATTCAGCTGAAAAACATCTGGTTTGTTGCACCAATATAATTCGGATTAGGGTGATTTTGGCTGTGGATCTTAGTCAGTTTTACACGTGTTTTCTGCATCTAAAATGGTAATAACAATTTTTTCAACTGAATAATGTATAAATAAATTTGTGATACTGTGGCAAATGTAGTGAACAAATATGCAAGTATTTAATTAAAATTATCAGTATGCTGTATTTAGTTTAAATGAAAATATGATGATGATAATAATAATATTAATTGTTTGAGAAGTTTCTAGACTGCTGTGTTGCAACACCTATCACACTCATTCATGTTCACTTTCAACTGTCACTTTTTACATCTTAAATGAAATAAATGCATAAAATTACTTTTTAAAATGATATATATATATATATATATGTTGGTATTTAGTACAGTATATTGTGTATCATCATCGAAACGATACTAACTGACAAACGTCTAGTTGTCTTTTATTTAGATTAACTATATATATATATATATTAGCACTGTCAGGGATCCTTATTCAACTGTTCATTTACACATGCACAATTTTCATCATATTCCACAGATGTTTCTAATATAATATATTCAAGGTCATTGGATTTAAAAAAAAGTGTTATTATTAAACAATGATTATTTCTGCTAGGAGGGCTTGAGAAAAAATTGTAAATAATCAAATCGAGAAAATTCACAGCTCAGATCAATGCTTCTGGTAATGTTGTATTCTCTGAACTAGACAACATAAAGTTCTAAGGATTTTTTATTGCCATTCTGAATAATATCATCACTTCTACATTATGTAATCTTTCATCGTCTGTAACGTTGAAAGTGTTTGAGATTACATTGATTCTTGAACAATGATTATTAGTTAGATTCCTTCACATTCGTATTATTGACTCTCATAGAGAGTTAGTTAGTACATTTTAGCCTTTTGAATAATATAGGCTGTTCTGTTGTAATTAATCTTAAAGTCATATGTATTTATTTATATGTACAAGATTGAATATATTGTATTGACAGTTTTATGATCTTAAGAAATCATAACAATTTCATTGTTTCAAATTATCTACACAATTGGCTTCTTGACGATTGAATTAATGGATTAATGGGGACAACAGATGACTAATTCACGTGTACATTCATGTGCATGAATGTTTATTCATATATATGACTACAATTTTGGTTTATGGCATATTTTGCTTTTCATGTTGATTTTAAATATGATATTCTCAAATGTTGCGTAGACAGAGTTAGACTGCTTATAAATAAATATTACAAGAACTACCACAAATCGGATTCTGTTGCTTATACTAAGTGTCGATTGTTTGATTACAGATTATGTGGATATTAAAAATCAATTTTCGCAGAGTATATGTGACTAATGATCAGTGTATAGATCATTGAACACAGTGAAGTAAATCCAACCAATCACTATTTTCAAATTTATATATAAAAATGTACTGCGACTTTACTCTGTGTTTTATATCATGGACTTTTGTTCAGTTTCATTTGTACCTATATATTCATCTGTTTGCTATCATCAAGTGAATGAATCAACAAGAGCTGATACAGCGGTCTACAAGTACCCAACAGATGATGATAGGATAGCCAGAACGGCACCTTCAGGCATGCCGTACGCCACATCTACAATCTACATCAGTAAATGACGCCTATACAAACAGAACTTAAAAGAATCCAAATGTGACAGACAGCTTGCATCACTGTTCATTCAGTGAATATACAGAGGGACTGTCAACAATGAAAGAAATAATCAACCACTGTAATATGTTATGCCGATGGTCAGCCAAGAAATAAGATTATAAAACATCTAGAGAAACAGCTGTTGCCCCTAAATAGTCATATCGTGCATCCGTGTATGCCTTATTTTTAGAAGGGCCTACCGGATTCACTAAATATGTTTAGTTAGTCGGAATAGGCTAATCACAAATATTAACAATATTTGGTATTATATGTCTAAAAAAAGAACACTCACAGATGGTTGATTTTAGGTTATTCAGGGGAGATTTTTAAACTATTCAGTTCATTAAAAATTAATCACATCAACTGAAAATAATCTTCATCAATCTTAATAATCTAATATTTAACAATCTGTTTATCTATCAGTTAACCGTCAAATTGGTCAAGTATAGTAACTGATTACTTTTTCTACACTAATTTATGAAGTTGAAAATAATATTTCAGATTGTTATTCATACAGTTTATCGATTGGATTCAGTCAATAATTTATTATTTGATATACTTATTTATAAAATCCTTACCGTATTGGCCAACAGAAATGTATACTTTCCTATGAAATTGTTATGACTTTTATGACAGTAGTTACATAAAATATTGTGTTTACTATTTTTTTTTTAAGGCAATTTGGTTTTACGTCGTGCACACACTGGGCATTTTGCATTCGTCGGTGTGATGACAAGTAGTATGGTTTTATTTATTGTTATGATTGTGTTGGAGGATATGCACTTCGCCAGACAGAATTACCTAAATTCGATTCAGTATTTTTGTGTGTAGGCAATTCGTAAGCAGTTGCCTACTTAAATGGTGAAAAGTGCACAAACTGGCTGAAATCATACTTGTATTGAATTAATAGTTACATACTATAAATAGTATGAGAGGAAAAAGGTAAAAACAATCGTATAATTACAAATTGCATGAATTTTACTGCGTAAAGCCCTCACGCCTTAATTTCTGAGTGTGTGTGTGTGTGTGTATATTTATACAAACGTATGTCTGTAGGTTATGTTATAGGGTATTTATCGTCATGCCTTGAGACTGGTAAATTTCCTCCTCTATAGCATGTGACTGGCCATCAGGTTTACGCCTGTTCGAAAGTTACTAAATGAAGAAAGGTATGAAAATCGTCATAGATTTGTTCTTGTTTGTTTTCCATGATAACTTGGACATGCATGAAATAACATGGATAAATTTGATCTGTCAGAAACATGAAAAGAGCAAAAAACACTGTCGAAGAGCTGGTATTATAGTTTTATATCAAATGAAGTCATATCAAACACCATAAACACACAAACAAGGTAAAACAAGTGGAAAATTGAATTAAGTAAAAATATTGATATTGATACACGAATTAAAACAAACACAAGCCAATCTATTTAGAGATTGTCTACAGGTATAAAACAAGCTGGAACCAGTGGGATGTATACTTGTAGACTGTTAACACTGATTTCAATAAGTATCGACTAAAGTCTTGTACAATATCTGTTTCCGTCTAATCTAAGTTGCCTTATATATACATTTGTTGATGTTCATTAACGGACGATATGTAAAATATCATTTTTCATTTCGAAAAATGACTTATTATTCATCTTGATTTACAGTAACTAACAAAGAAGTTCATTTTAATCATAATTTTAAAAGTTTCTGACATTTCAACCATCAAAATTAAGCCTTTCATTATGTTCTTTTATTTTTTTTCGTTAACTGTAGTTCGATTTATTTTTTCTTTGTATGTGACGCTTTTCGATGAGTTCAGGTAAAGACAGACGGTAATCAATAAAAATTGTCCAATAATTGGAAATTATCTTTTCTTTTTTCAAAAAAAAAATATCTATAAAATCGAACTAAATTTTTAGACAGAGTGGTAGAGAAATATTCGATCACGTTTAAATATCCAATTTAGGCCATATGAATAAATAATCTTCAATGTGACAAATATTTTGTGTGTTTAGCTTTTTTTTCACAAAGATTTTCTCGTCAGTTCTTTTTTTACAAACTTGACATCGGATATTTTAACTGCTATATTTAACAATCACAAGTAATAAAAGGACTTTACAATCACCATTAGTATATCAGTTTTCTCTTAAGATCTTCAATAAAAATCGATCAGTTTACTTTGCTGTCTAAAAAAATGACTAACAGAAAGATACATTTTTGACTGAATCGTTTGTAATATATGACCTAATCTTCGAAAGAGTTCTAACAGTATTAAGCACACGATTGATCAAAGTTTATCGATCGAAAAATTCACTATGAAGGCTACAACATGGGAATTAACTGTTTAGTGTGAGATATTAACACATAGCTTTTAGTGCTGTACTTATTCAATGCGACATGTAGGGAATATTTCAACAACATTGCTTTGAATATTATAGTAAATTACAAAAACTGATCGTTTTGCAATTCTCCTTATAAAACAACATCATTGGTTGACAACTAATTTTCTGAACGCAAAGACAGTTAGATTACATTTATATTTTTCAAAAATGTGAATCATTCTGTTAAGAAAAGTCAGTAAATTGTTCATTTGTTTAAAGAGTTTATCAATAGATAATCAAAATTGATAGTATAGAATTAAAATTTAACAAATCTTTAATTATTGAAATGTTATTTATTGTATGTTAGACAAAAATAGCTGGAGGAAAAATGTGTCCAATCAGAAATAAGTAATTGTAAGAGGAATCGATCAATTATAGATTATGTTTGTACCTCAATTCGATATGATTGTTGTTGTGTTGTTAATTTTTTAAATTTAATGCATAGAACAAAGGTGGTCAGTGAAATGGGAATTATTATTCTCTCCTTTTTTTTTCCGGACACATCACATGACTGTCGTATACATACATGTGTGTTTGGTGTGATACAATCAGCTGTTCAATGACATTAGGAAATCTTTTTTTCCAAAAGAAAAAGACATTTCTTGCTATGTACGTGACATTATTTACCTTCGTACTGTTTGCTAAAAAATGTTTTGTAAACGAGATTAGCTGGGGTATTGTTAGAGAATGATTTCTACTTCTCGGATGCTGATATTAAGGAAAGATACTTTTGCTTGAGGTACAATATAAAAAGAAACTGGTTTACGGCATTGTGGTGACAACTATAGCACTCGAAAGATAACTGCTAGAAGTTTGCTACATACAGCATTTTTATGAGTAGTTTCAAGTGTGATAGCTCCGTACTTATAATATGACTGGCGACTGAAGTCCTTGGGATACTTTTAGGGTGGATCTTTGCGAACCCTCTCTTGCTTTCGTGGCTATACAAATGTTGATACTTTTGAAAAATATTGCCATATGGGGAATTTAATATGTTCTTTAGGAGGTTAACAAACACATAAATTTACGATAGTATATGATAGTCATTTAGGAACTCAGCATTTAATTATTCTGTTAGGTATTTGAACCTTCTTAGATAGTAAATATTTTAGCCTCGAACTATCAGAATGCATTTCAACTCATTGAACACCAATTTATTCACCGGTCTTCCTATCTGTATGTGTACTGATTAAGTTATCTTATTACACTCTGGTTGTTTTTGTCTTTCGCAAGGCATTTTTATCAACCGAGATAACTTGGTTTTTATGTCTAACTCTTAAGTGAATGAATAAAAATTATCTCCAATTGTAAAGCCATCAAAAACAGCATATAATAGACAGTTTTCTTACACGTTGATCCACTTCTTTCCAGGAATCTAAAAAAAAAATTCCCAATAATCTCATGCTAGATTGTTCTTTAACTGTTGCTGAACAGTTTGTCTAGCATATATTATCGAACTGTTTTTATCTGATTAATGCATTTGATCGTCATCACTAATCCTAACAATAGACGAAAGAGCAGGATTTTAAGTTTTATCCGTAGAGTCATTACCTCACACACACCAACTCAGTTCAAAAATGTTTTGTTCTACACACTGGTTACCTTTAGGGTTTTGTGTGTTCCTGGTTATCAAGGTTTGTAGTGAAACTTATTAATCGGAATCTAAAACATTGGATAAGTTTAAGTTAAGTTGCATAAACCTTTCTAGTTTCCGTTTTCAAAGTGAAACTGAAGATGTGGAATAGCACCTACAATTTCTCCAAACAATTCTTTAGAGATTGTAGGGCCGATCATAGAAACTAATTCGGATAGTTAACGCTCTTGAAAACGTTTTAAGCAAATCTAGGCAAGTGCATATCTACAGGTCATCTGTCATTTTGTGTATGTTTTTCGTGTTCGACACATGAATGTAGCTTGAGGTAAGGTTTCTTCCATGTTTCCTCCTTCCCTTACTTTTTGGGGTAACAAGTAATACTGATTTTAAAATTAACGAAATTGTTCAGAATATCAACGTATCATGGAATCTTTGAATCTAGACACGGTTGACTGACTTAATTTTCCCCTGACATTTATACAACTTTCTGATATTTTTGTTATTGGTATAGATATTCAACAAATTCAGTAGCAATACAAGCTTACAGTACACCTTTAAATACGGAGAGAACTAGCGCTCAGTTAGACTTTGATTGTAACATAACTCTCATTTCTTATTTTAACGTGTTTCATGACATAAAAAATGCCCTTAGGGTTTTGATATAATCCTTACTTTCATTGCATTTTCTGTATACTTGTTATTCTACCCAAGGAGATGATGGTATTGCTATTTTCTATTTTTTCATGAAAATATACAATTTTTTGTTTGTTGTACATGTTGTATAAAATACATTAAGCGAACCGGAGCTAGTTAAAAAAACCAACCAAAGTCAATAATAAGATTTTTTTTCTCCATAATATCCATCAGTTGATTACGTAAGATATTTTGATATTTATCAAGTTAAGGTTGTTTTTTGGTAAAATAATGATGCTACAAGTTAGCAAAAAGGTGCACAGTATCTGCGTAATTCATTCATTACCTTGCGGTCATGGGTTCAAAATGCTTTCATTCATTTTTTTTAAATCATTATTATAGAGGTCGATAAATTTTTTTTATGAAAAATGTCTACATTTTGTTTGGTATGTTGGCGTCGTTTGTCTATTTTGTTTTTACCTAAATTATGCAATATGGATGCTAAGAAACCTAGATTATTATGGATTATGTTAATTCATAGTTTTTTTAAAAAAAATTGTATAACTAAACAAGAAATATTAGTAAATAATGAATGTTTATTATACTGTGTGAGTGCAAAGTAGTACATTTACTTGATATTTAATTTATATACTTACTTTATACAAAATAATATGATGGACAAAGTAACCTGGTTTGAATTATTTTTAAGTTATTTATTTTCTGGTTGGCGTTTTTTTAGTATGTTAGTTTTCTACGTGATGGGCCTCCAACCACATGTCCAACCCTCTCATTTGTCCAGGCATGAGAATGGCAGTAGCCTCAGAAAGGTTCCAGGTGGAGTAAGGATCGATCGTGTACCGACCAAGTCGCAACATCATGGATCATTGTGGAGCAATCAACCGAATGGAACTCACCACTCTACATCAAATTCATAGGCTACGAGAAAGCATTCGATAGCGTAGACAGGAAAACACTGTTGAGGCGTGCCTGAGAATATAGTCAACATCGTACATAACTCTTATGATGGAGTGAACTGCAAAATCGTGCATCGAGGACAGCTAACAGACTCGTTCCAGGTGAAGACCGGTGTCAAGCAAGGTTGCTCACTCTCACCCTTTCTCTTTCTCCTGGTCATCGACTGGATTATCAAAATGTCAACATCTGGAGGGAAGCACGGTATTCAGTGGACAGCCAGGACGCAGCTGGACGATCTGGACTTCGCAGATGACTTGGCTCTTCTATCTCACACGCAACAACAAATGCAAGAGAAGACGACCAGTGTAGCAGCAGCCTCCACATCAATAGGTCTCAACATACATAAAGGAAAAAGCAAAATTCTCTGATACAACACAACATGCACCAACCAAATCACTCTTGATGGAGATGACTTGGAGGACGTCAACACCTTTAAATATCTGGGCAGTTTCGTCGATGAGAAAGATGGATCCGATGCAGATGTGAGGGCGCGAATCGGCAAAGCATGGGGTGCATTTCTACAGTTAAAAAATATATGGAACTCCAAACAACTTTCAACCAAAACCAAAATCAGGATTTTCAATACAAATGTCAAGACAGTTCTAGTGTGTGGAGCGGAAACTTGGAGAACTACGAAAGCCATTATCCAGAAGATACAAGTGTTTATTAACAGTTGTCTACGCAAAATACTTCGGATTCGTTGGCCAGACACCATCAGCAACAACGTATTCTGGGAGAGAACAAACTAGATTGCAGTGGAGGAGGGAATCGGGAAGAAGCGGTGGAAGTGGATAGGATACACTACGAAAAGCAACTAACTGCGTCACGAGACAAGCCCTTACATGGAACCCTCAAGGCTAAAGGAAAAGAGGAAGGTCAAGGAACACATTACGCTGAGAAATGGAGACAGACATAAGAAGAATGAACAAAAATTGGATGGAACTGGAAACGGAAGCCTAGGACAGAGTAGGATAGAGATTGATGTTCGGCAGCCTTCGCTCCATTGTGGGTAACAGGCGTAAGTAAGTAATTAAGTAACATAAAACTAATAGTATAATTTAGCGTCAGTACGTTTATGTATATGATTTTATTAGTTACATTGATTTTTCTCTTAACACATTGAAATCATCAATCAATCATTGTTAGACCACCATTAGAAAACATTGATTTTTGCAGGCATCAACTAATATTTCAACTATTCAAGATGTACTTTTGTAATTATAAACTACTGCTGATTTCCAATCATCACATTATTCACTTTTTTTTCGCTTACTTTTATCGACCAATGAATGATACACACACCTATGTTATATTGTTTAATGTTTCGGTATATCGAAAAGTTTCATTTGCACTTTGTCATTTATTGCTTTATTTATTTCTTTATTTGTTCAGTATGAATCATATTTGTCAGCGTAATCAATACTTAGGTTGTAATTACTAAACTTAGTTATATTATTAAGTGAAGAAATATAGCTTGTCGATAGTTCGGTTTGTTACATTATAAATTTTTTACACATTTGAAATCATCAATCAATCATTGTTAGACTGCCATTAGAAACCTGGAAGCACTGGACAGCCGTTTCGTCATGGTATGGGACTCATCAGCAGTGCACATCCACGACTCCTGAACCTCACAGGACTCGAACCCGAAACCTTGGGTATTGTGTGCGAATGCCTAACTATTGGATCACAGGGCCGGCATCCAAGGGTGTTAATGTCTAACTCTGACTGATCTAGGGATTTTGCGCCACCTCACCTATATGTCTTTGGTAGTTATTGCCTACACCCGACAGGGGTGAACTCCATGAGCACCGCTGATGAGTCCCATACCAGGACGATACGGCTGTCCAGTGCTTCCAGGTTTCTAATGGTTGTCTAACAGTGATTGGTTGATGATTTCATATGTGTAAAAAACATAAAATCTCCAAAAACTCTAACTGAAAAAAACGCATTATAAATTGATATCCATCAGAGAATCAAAGAGCATCAAGAAGCTGTTAACACTTTTGTTTACCTTCTTGAGAGTAGAAATTTATGTTCATTTACACAATTGAATATCAGAATGATTTACTATTGAAACAAGAAAGACACTAACAAACCACTAGGTTGACATGAAACTGTTCGCCTTTTTGATTCTAGTGAATTTATGCTAGTCCTCAGCAGTGCGCATCCACGACTCCTGCACCCCTCAGGATTCGAACCCAGGACCTTCGGTATTGTAGGCTCAGTGGTCCGATGGTTAGGCGTTCGCGCACAATACCGAAGGTCCCGGGTTCGAATCCTGCGGGGTGCAGGAGTCGTGGGTGCGCACTGCTGAGTAGTCTCATACCAGGACGAAACGGCCGTCCAATGCTTCCAGGTTTCTAATGGTGGTCTAACATTGACCGATTCATGGTTTCAAACAAAACTTAACAATCTTCACAACAACTCTGTAATGCAATTTATGCTAGATTGATTTTCAAGCAATCACTGTATAAAACACTGCTATATATCACACATCATTAACGTGAACGATTAAAGATCAAGTTTAAATCACCCGTAAAACTAAAGGTGACCTGCTTAGGTTTAGATTAAGGATAATTTAAAGCATGTGACCTTATCTTTGATATTATACATATACATAAACATATACAGATATCAATATTGATTTTATCTTGTTTTTATAATCTGATCGATCTCAGTTTATTTTTTCGTTCAAAATTATAAGAATTGGCATTCTCCTAACGAATGTATGATACGTGATTACGAAGAACATTTCGATTCGGTCAATTTGTTTTTGTTTTGCAAAATCTTCTTTCGTGGTCCATACACAGACAGCATAAGCGTTTTAACATCGGTAATGTGAACTTAGATTTTAGAGAATAGAATTATGTAAATCAAGTTGCTAGCGTAATAACTTCTTAACTAAGTTTAGTTAGACATTGTTGTATTTCTATTTCTTCATCTATTGTGTGAAAAATGAGAACATAGACCAAAATGGTCAAATTATTGAGCTTGATCGATAAGCCTAAAATTATCAACAAACTGATGATTTAAGTGCATAAATGTGATGAGATTTATTTTTAAAAGTGGCTTGTTGTACACACCACATCAGTTTTGTAAAAAGTCTATTTCTTCATTGTTCTACCTCTTGATAATGACTTGTGACTTTTTTGTCTATAAACACTGACTTCCATTAAAATGATTAATTTGAAAGTGATCTCTTATTATTTTCTGTTAAACCTGATTGACAGCAAGTGTTTAACTGAAAAATACATGAATAAAATTGGATTAAGAAATTGATCACTGAATCAGTCGTTTGCGGAAGGTTTTAAATGTTCATAGTTTGTATCATAAAACTGATCGTGGTTAGAGCGCCATTAAAAAATAGAAAGCATTGGAATTGACTGAAGTCACACAAGTACATGGCTGAAAGTCGAATGCTCTTGTTGCAAGGTCTACACGTCTTAGAACTGATTTACCGATCGGTTAATAGTTGTAGATTGGTGATGAGTCATAAACTAAAATGGAACACAAATTTTCCATTTTCGATGGTTGCTTGATTAGCATATTATTATTAGTTTGTGATTTGTGAACTATGGGGAAAGCAAATCGCTTGCCAATATTAAGTGATACAAAGGAATATTGCTTAACAGTTGGCTTAAATTCATTGTTTTATTTTTAGAGACCAACTTATCACATTTAATTTGTTTTCATAAAGGTATTTAAACATCGTATTGTTAGCCGTTTATTTATTGATTTACGTTTCCACATTTTTTGTGTCTGAACAGATATTTTTAGTCATAATTTTTTTCCACGTTGTTTAAAAATTATTCAACAAACAACAACAATTCAATGGTTTCACTGTTATTCCATCGTCTACTTCATTTGCTGAGCCGCATGATGAATTCGGTGAATTTTCACACGGTACGTGCACGCACGCTTACTCACATACACTCACACACACACACGCACACACGGAGCAATGCTTGAAATCTTTTTTTTTCTATCGAAGTGTGTGTGAATTTTTCGATGAATTCTATTTTTGGTATGATCAATTTGACACATTCAGCATATTTTCACAATTTTGGTCTGACTGTCTGTAATATCACATGAGATAGTTTGTTTGATTTTCTGTCAGGTATACCGTGTAATTAATTCCTAACAAGTTATTTAAAAAACTTTTCTTTTTAAAATTGATCTCTTAATTAATCATGGCAGAGCACTGACTGAATGGAGAATAAGGAAAAACGTCTATTTTATGTTTGTATTTTGGGCGTTTCTTTTAATCCATGTGTAAATTTTAGTGTGGATTCTAGTAAAGTGAGATAAAAACACATCATCGACCAATAGAGTATATGAGCAAATTTTGTGATTCATGAAAATCGGTCATTTGTGATGAGTTTTTCGATTCAAAGATAGCTTTCACAAAATTATCACATCAGCCAACTTCATGATGGATTTTTAAGAATTCCATTGAGGTGGTATGGTGCTAGATAGCTGATGTAGTCAGTAGGAAACTCTGGACCTAACTTTATTTCTAGCTGCGGGACGAACCTGCAATCTTGAAGGGACTGATATTTGAACTGGTACCTCTGAGACGTTTGGAGAAACTGAGAAACCGACAGATCATCGATCGCCGAATAGTAACCAATATCATGTTTATCTAACTACTTAGGGTCAGCCAAATTCCAGCTCTGGTGTGCGCATTCAGCTATGCTGAAATTACGGGAGTCGCACCTAAGTGACCATGGAGTATAACTGATTTGTATCTTAAGCTGACGAAGGTTGAAAGCATAAAATCACCCAGTTCGGACTCATTTATTACAGTCTGCTTAGGGTAATGTAAAGATCATAGTTTTGTTCTTCACTGTGATGTTGTCGGTAAGTACTGATAAGAAGCTGTATTAGAGTATGATAAATGACTGGCAAAACATAGAATTCGGTTTCATCTGCTATCATAAAAACTCATATCATTGTTTACGGTATATATTTTCAACTACAAAGGGAGCAGGGCATGTTTTATTTACTGTATGGCTTTGTGATGACAAAGCAATTTTTTATACTTTCTCTTATACTACTCATCGATTTTTGAATAAATCTAGCTTGACTACCAATAGAATTTGTCTAAATGAATTAGGGATTCAACTAGTTCACTACCAATACTGAATTATCTGTTAATTAATACTATATCTTAGTTGTCTATTTACATGTGTGTGATGTATATATATATATAACAGAAATCATAGAAATAATGAATCATCCAGTTTAACTAAACAATAGACAGTTACATAAACATAAGAACCTGGATATACACATAATAATGATAATATAAATCACTGTTGAAATCTCGTCTAATCAATAGACAGTATCAGTGAAAATAATGAATCGAATCAATAGGTTACAAACATTGAATAATGAATATTAAGCACAAAATTTAAAGTAAGGCAACCAGTAATTATATCTAATTGATTTTCATTTGATTTCAAATCATCCATAAACTTTGTACGGGAAGGTGAAATTACCTTAGACCATAATTAGATTACTGAAGTGAAAGAATGTTAATTCATGTACAGAAATGATCCATCAATCTCCATATAAATAGAATTTGAAAGACGAAATCTTTGACCGATTGAATGAGCATAAAAGTCGTATTTGTCACAAATCGATCTCAGTTAAGGCAGTACACAATTCAGGAAGCATTAGACAGTTTTTCCATCGTTGTATGGGTTCCTTTAAAAGTGAGGAGAATAGTCACCTTATCATCAATGGAATCCAAAACCTTCAGACTTTAAGGTGAAAGCTTAACCATTCGAACTGTTGATTCAGCGTCCAATATAATACAATTTGAAGCTCAATCGATTTTTCATTATAGATCAGTGATGATCATCCAAGTACATTACTGACGACTTTCGCAACTTCAGTATATGTAGATGATATCTAACGTTGATAAGCAAAACCTTAAACTAAGTCAAGAAAACATTCAGTTAAAATTTACATAGCAAATGATATGAATCATGAATGCAAAGTGTGAATCACTTCTACTTATATTTCATCAGTCATTCACAATAAATTTTTCATTTACAGTTGATCATTGTTAGAATACCCCTAGAAACCTGGAAGCACTGGACGGTTGTTTCGTCCTGGTTTCGTTGGTACATTGAATTCTGTAGATGAGTTATGATCCTTGTTTTAATCCACTTATTTTGTATTTTCGTTTTAACATTTAATATCATCATTTCGTTATGCATACTCATTGGATATCAAAATACTAGTAATATTGATTGAATAATTGACAGTAGTATTAAATATTCGGAAGAACAAAAAAGATTCAAGCTTTTCTGAGTATGTTAATTGAAAGCACCTATCCGATTATCAAACAATTTACAATTGATCGATCACTGAATAGGGAGGGACCAGTGTGTTATGTGTGTCAAGTCCTTTCGCACTGATCGATCAACTATCAATACATTTCAATTTTACAGGAAGTCAGTTGTGACCTGGATAATTCAATCTTTATGTCTCTGACTGTGAAGCTGGATAGCACGGAGTCAAATCCACCCAGTGAGCATTACTCTCTCTCTCTCTCTCTCGAACGATTACAGGTACACTTTACTGACGAGGGCCAAATAGCATGAAACCTAGGTTCAGTGTTCCCTATCGACTATTTCCAACCATTCACTACTTTATATTAAAAAAAATTACTAGGCTATGCTATCTGCTAAGGCTTCACAATTAACCATTACATGAAAATACATTTTTGGGATTCAAATGAAACGAATAACTAATTTTAAACACATAATTGAGGCATAATTCATGAACAACTGTACATTCGTTAAAAAAAATTTGTTGATCAAAAACTTTGTTTTCATTTCAGACGATCCAGTTGAAATTGCCGAAAGACAAAACATTCATAAATTCTTAGTTTTTTTTATATTTCATAAACAAAAAAAATTCCTCAACGTATTACTTATTGATTGTATTATCAAATTTTCATAAAAAAATCAACAGATAAACATTAATTTCACTTTCACTTATTACTTACCATCATTATGAGTCCAGTTTGTTATTACAAAGTGTTAGGTCTAACACAAACAGCTACAGATGAAGAAATACGTCGTGCCTATCGTCGTTTAGCGCTTCAATGGCATCCAGACAAAAATCCAACAAATTCAGCGGAAGCAGAGAAAAAATTTAAAGAAATTAGTGCAGCTTATGAAATTTTATCGGATCGACAAAAACGTGCTCTCTACGATAAACGTAGTGCAGATGTTTTAGGTAGAACTCATGCGAAAACATCGAAATCAACAAGACCAAGTAGTGGACGACGTCGACATACAGCCGCAGGAACATTTTTCACCGATGATCTATTTGATTCAAGTGACTTTTTCTTTCCGTTCAATGATTTCGGTTTTACTTTTCGAGATCCGGAAGAAGTGTTTCGTGAATTTTTCAGTAAACATGTGAATATGATGAATGCATTTATGGATACAGCTGGTTTATTCCGATCACATAGTCATTTACATGATCTATTTAATAATGATCATCATTTCAATAATGTATTGCCTAGTCGTCATTTACATCATACAACTAGTTGTAAATCCACTACTAATGATCATCAACCACGTACTCATAATGTTGTACGAAAGACTAGTAGTATACCACAAAATGTACCAGTACGTAGTTTATCAACAAAAACATCATATAGTTTCAATTATGATGGTTCTAGTCGTCCACCATTGCGAAAAGAAACATTTCGATCAACTTCAACTAGAATTGAAAATGGAAAATGTGTTACCACACGTAAAATAGTACAAGATGGCATAGAAACAGTGGAAGTAGAAGAAAATGGTATATTAAAATTGAAAACAGTCAATGGTCAACCAGTTGCTATTGCTAACGGTTAATTAAAACTAGTATATTTATTTATTATCAACAATTTAAAATGACAATAATTTTTTTCCTACAATAAAAATTTGAGGTAATTTTTTGAAAATAAATCTCAGAAATGTGTACACATAAATCCATTCTATTTCGTAATAATGATTATAATAATAATAATAATAATAATAATAATAATAATAATGTTAATGGTTATTATTATAATTACTATTGTTAGATTAATCTTTGTTGTCTCCTTTCTTTCTGCAAATGTATTTAAACAATCCTCGCTAACTGAAAATATTTCGAATTTACTATTCAGTGTTCAATTTCAATGCTTTATTTTTTATGTATGCATATCCAATACACATGTTGTATGTATCTTATTACTGTGTTCACCACGTTTTTCAAACTTCACATTTGTTTCCCTTTAATCCATTTTATAAAACTCCTATAGATTTGTTTTTTTTGACGTTTCGTTTTGTTTTAAACAACTCAAGCCAGTGAATATGTGTAAGCAGTGTTTCGGCTTGTTCTATCTAAATGTAATGCCATATCTTCGACGATATCTTAGTATTCATTTCTTTTTTTTTTGAAAAAATACACTACTTCATTGGTCATTTTAATTTTCAATTTATGTTTGCTCCTTTCTTCTTCTAATGCTCACAAATAAATTTGAACGATTTCCAAATGATCAAAGTTCATTTTTTTTCTCCGTCATTTTGTTTGTTTTTACGCATTATATTATTTTCTCGGTTAATTTTTCTTGAATTTATATATATTGTTGATTCGATAATTTTTATTTTTCTGCTAACAACTTTCTCAAGTTAGGTTCGGATTTGTTTTTTTTCCTATCCAGTCTTTGTGTATATCTATTGTTTCATAAATGTTTCATCTCCGATCTACTGTGATTTATATCAGTATTGATTTTTCTGCAGTGTATTTTATTTGCCTATTCATAAAATACATTTCTGATCATCGGCTGATGATGATGATGATGATGATAGATAGATAGGAACATTCTAGGCGTAGAACAACGTATGGTTGGTTATGTGTGTAGACTATTTTTGACTTTAATTAGCATGGTTTGTGAGTGTGTGAGTGTGTGTGTGTGCGTACATGTACACTGATCCATATTGTGGTTACTGGTGCTAGTGAACAAGTGTGAACACATTTTTGAAGATAATGCAGAAGATGCGTAAATATGGGGGGATGAAGAACATCAATGAAATTGGGTTTTTTTTCCCAATTAATTTTATTTTATTACTGAGATTAAATCTGTGTAGTCAGTGTAGATATTTATTTTCGAAAGGCAAAATACTTTGAAAATGAAGATGTGAAAATTTATTTTACTGCTACACGCCGCATATCATCAAAATGGCACACTAAATTGTTCTATAAATATATATCCAGTGGTATATGAATGTTGAACAGTGCAAACATATTTTTCTGTTCGTTTGCGTTCAAGTTTGTATATGAATATGCATGTATACATTTGATGCCTTTCTCAAACGATAATTGTATTTCATTGTGAATCATAAATATCCAATGCAATGCAGCAAAATTTTACAATAACTTCTATGAACTGATTGTACTTTTTAAAGACGATGGAGAATTGAAGGGCTGGTATTAGTAATGTTAATTCATTGATCACAACTAAACATACAATTTTATCTATCGTTTCTTTAAAGTTTAGTTAGTCAAAGTTAATTTAGGCAAGTTCTACAGTTTGGACTGTTTTGCTGAACCGTCATTCGACGATTACCTGATGTAAAGAATGGTGCCTTAGTCGTTACAGCACACTATTTCCAACCACTCGATTACAAGTTGGAACCCCGATTTATTTGGCCTAGATCGGCTATATCTAGACCTCACAGAACTGATATGGTATGAAACTGAATTATAACTACAATTTATCAACGGATTTATGGTTACTTGAAGCGTCGACTTGTGTAACTGATAGTGTGAATAATTCACACACACAATTTCAACATCGTTTAACTAAACGACTAACGATTACCAGGATATATTCTGATGCGCTTACTCATTTATTCAGGCATGACACAATCTGAACACCTGATTTCATCAAATAAACTATTTAAATGAGATGGCAACAGTAAGCATATCGACTGATTGTATTGACAAAAATACTGAAAATATTGGTTTTTACACAGTTGATATCACCTAAGTTACATCTTGTCTTTGCACAATGACTATCAACATACTTGTTACTGAACAAGGTTAACAGTCTAGACACAGGTTAAAAAGTGTATATCATGTGATAAACCGATGATAATAATAATCATAGTAATAGTCGGTATTGTCGCAGGTATTAGATTGTTTGTGAGTAGTAACCCCCTTAATTAGTCAAGATTCATTATTTACAGAAATTCTCAGACGTTTTTAGTATTCAATTAATTTTCGTTATCTTCAGTCATCAATCTAACCACTTCACTATGAGACTGATAAGAATAGTAATGCAATTTTTATCCGTATTAAATACTCTGAAATATGACAAGGTCAGTATTTTTGAAACATGCGCAACGATATGAAATAGAATAATTAATTACTGAGACTAATCTTTTTCATATCTGACTCTTTTTATCACGAGTGGCTTCTACCGTATGTAGTATAACCATCATTAACTCAATAGTTCAAGACACAAATACCTAGTAACTCCCAGTGGCGAACATATCAGTAGTTAGTGCATCCGGTATGTAGAATTTCTCAAAGATGCTTTTATGAAATAGTGGTGATGGAGATTATCCTACAATAGAAGAACAATGTAGACATGATCCCAAATCATGGATCTCATTATAATCACACTAAACAAAGATACAATCTTCAATACAGAGCTGTTGAAATTATTGAGTTTCATTATTAGACTACTAGTAGAAACCCTCAAGCACTGAAAATTTATTTCACCCTAGCATGGTACTTCATCAGACGTCATCAGTGGAGTTCACCTGTATCTTGTGTGGGGTAGTTATCCGCCAAACACGATGGATGATGGCTCAGTATCGTGAATTGATCGACGTTGGGCTTTAACAATATAGCATACCAGCTCAGCAGTCCACATGTTTATCGTTCGCTCGCTGTGCTGAAAGTCCTGGGTGTAATTCCCGCGCACAGGCATCGTGGATGTGCACAACCGATAAGCACCGAATCCAGTCACTCAGTCGGTCATTCAGTTACAACTTAGAACTTCGTACTTAAGTACATAAGTTCGGGTTGCCATACCACATTGTCATTTCAAATCTCACAATGGTGGAGATAGTAGAACAATTACTGGTAATGGAGAATATTAGGAATCGAAGATATTATTGAGGAAGTATAATTCAGGGAGATAACTTTAGAAAGAGAAAGAAATGATGAGGAATTCTGAAGGTTAGAATTTCAGAGAACAAAAAGACTGGATGCACCTACACCACTGCAAACGATTTTGCTCCATCTCGTTCAAGGTTTCTAACAATTGGTGAATTTCGTCTCTCAGACGCCAACTAGGTAGTCTGCACCTACCAACATGACTCAGTCCTTTTGTCAGTGGCTTCATGGATTTTTGCCATGTTTTGGTTTGGCCGCTCTAAGTACCATATTAGGACCAGACGGTCGTCCATTGCTTCCAGGTTTCTAATGGTGGTCTAACAATCATCGATCCATGGTTTGAATAAAAGATAGAGAGACCTTGAATGTTAATCAATGAGTGTATCCTAACGCATTAAATAAAATAATAAAGTAGCCTTCTCTTTAATGTATACTTTAACTATTAAGATTTGATTTAACAGCTAAGAAAAGTTTTTTTCAGTAAAATTGAATCTCTGTCTCTATAACTGTTTGTATAAAACAATGAACATGTTAAGCATGATATTATAAAGCATAATATTTAAGTGTCATATGCATAAATTCCAATGTAATCACATCTTGTTCCACTACTATAAAGTACAATGAAAACATTCTTTAGTACACTGAAGTTATTCTGATTGAGCATATTTAACATTATGAAAGGTAGTACGTTTTTTATCTAAAAAAATAAAAACTACATAAGTAGAAAACAATAATAATCATCAATAGAAAAGAATTCTTTAAAAAGAATTTAAACAAGAATATTAGAAAATCGTAAAATTAGGTAACCGAAAGATTTTAGCAGCCTGTCATAGTGTATGTATACTTGCTGAATGACCACTTACACAGATCAATGAGTTCATGATATCAACGCAAGTTTTGTTCATTACTATTGAGCGATCGTTCTGTGTAGTAGTTATCCTAAATGCATGTATTCATCTCGTAATTGTGGCATAATAAAAGGCAGTCACTTAAAGAACATCCCAATTGGTCAACTATTTTATTTGCATTACGGGGTTTTGAAATCATGAATCGATCATTGATAGACCACCATTAGAAACCTGGAAGCACTTGACGGCCGTTTCGTCATGGTTTGGGACTCTTCAGCAGTGCGCATCCACTCAAATATGTGTAAATTAACAATCGTCACAACCCCGTAATGCAAATTACCTGTGCTCACTAGTGACTAGCTTCGTGAGGAATCTTCTCCGAGTTCTTGTGGAAGTTCGTGACCAGTGAAGTTCAACCTGTTTGGGTGTAGACAGTAACTACCGAAGACTGTGTATGAGGTTGCGCAACTCCGTGAACTGATCAAGTTAGACATTAACACCGTTAGATACCGGCTCAGTGGTCCAGTGGTTAGGCGTTCGCGCACAATACCGAAAGTCCTGGGTTCGAATCCTACAGGATGCAGGAGTCGTGGATGGGCACTGCTGATGAGACCCATATCATGACGAAACAGTCATCTAGTGCTTCCAGGTTTCTGATGGTGGTCTAACATTGATCGATTCATGGTTTCAAAAATGTGCAACTATTTTATTATTACCATATGAATAGTCCCTATTTTATTATCACAAAATTGTAGGAATATTCTGTTTAACTAACATAGAAATATTGTTTTCTTTTAACTGGAAAAAAATTATTCATTTATTCTGACTATAGGAAAGAAAATTATTGAATATGCCGAATATTCAAGTCAGTATGAGTCACATCGGTTGTTTGATTTTCGTCAGACTAATTAGTTGTAAAATTTTTTTACCGATAACACCAGAATAATAGTTAAACTATCCACTTCTATAGTCAAGCAAAATGATATTTTCTTGAAATTTATTATTACTAATTGATTGTGATAGAAGAGATTTGTGAATGGAAAAGTAATTACTTGATAATGGAAATTCGTCCAAGCCTGTATTTTTTAGCGTGTCTAGCTGTGGCTTGTTTTCGCGCAGTGTTTTGATATAATAAACTTACTAAAAGCCACGAACGAATCAAGAATAATCACTAATAGTAAGTATGAGTAAGAGTAATTATTTGGTATCCTCATAATTGACTAGTATTTGTGATGAGTAATCTTGTTAGATGAAAATTTCTGCCATTCATTTACTTAGCACTGCTTACTGTCATTTTGGTCACTCATATAAATATACGAATTTTTCTCTCTTGTCATAATATGTAATATAAATTGCGGAAATCACCCAGCTGCGTCACAAGACTGTACGGGATGTCAGATCCCCAGAACTCGCTCGATAAATTTTTTAAATGTCTGATCAGTTGACCTTGAGATCACATTTTCCAACAGGAAAATCCTTGGCTGTGATTGGTTACTGTGTCGTTTTTGTGACTCTCCTAAGAACGTCTCTATAGAGTATAAATAAACGCAATTTGAGTGCTTGAATTTATTGTGTGTTGGCTGGATTTTTTCAGAATACAATTTTTACACTATATCAAGACTTTTCGCTGATACAATTTGGTCAAGGGATCACAGTAGCCTACCTGGACGCTGGTTCATTGTTTTGTTCTCGTTATTCAACTTAGGTGAACTCGTAATAGTTTTAAGCATACCTAGAGATGAGCGTAACAAAGACAAGATCTAACTTGGAACCCTCAAGGCCAAAGGAAAAAAGGTAGACTGAAGAACACAGTGAGCCGATAACTGGAGGCAGAAATTTAAAAAAAAATGGACAGCTATTGGGTAGAACTGAAATGGAAGGCTCAGGACAGAGTTGGTTGTAGAATGCTAGTCATCAGCTTATGCTCCATTAGGCGTAACAGGCGTAGGTAAGTAAGTAGTATCTATCCTGAGCCGAAGTCGCATACTTGATGTCGGTTTATTCATATTGTCCTTATATCTAAGACTAACAATGAAAGGGAAATATTTATTTATTTGTGCAAGTTTGCATTATCATTTATCGTTTCTAATTGACACAAATGAAAAACTTAAAATGCTTTTGTTTCGTTGTTGATTAAGTTGGTATATTTACATGTTACAGATGAAATACCTGATATTTGCACTCAGCCTTAATTAAAAATACGCAAACATAGAAAGTATATAACAAGAATACCATAAATAATTTATGATATATCAATGTGTTATCTGTGTTATTTCTTTAGAAGTTTTACACTGTTTGTTGCAGCAGACAAAATGTCAGTTGCTGTTGACCAAGGAAACTTTTTGAATCAATTTATGTACAAAAAGAGTCCTGTTGTTTTGCATAGTATGCGAATTGACCTTTGAACTTTATTAACTACTGTTCAACATTACGCTGCGACTTTGGAAAACAAACTATCTGTATTAAAATTTTTGTGATTAGAAATACGTATATCAAAGTGGCAAAATCCATGCACAAGTTAAAAAAGTTATGTAGTATGCCTGCCGAATGAATGCAAGATCTGTTTTCTTTTCTGCTTTTATCAACACCAGACTACTACATCTACAGTTCAACTTGAACATAAGCCAAAAGGTGTGACGTATAAGAAGAACAACTTACTTCAAGGTTAGTTCATATAAAAAAAAATCGAGGTATCTATAGAGTTAGGGGCTAATGAGAGGTTCGGAAACCATACTAAACATAACAGTGGCATGGTTAAAAATTGAGTCAAAATCGTAGCACGTAACGTTGCATCTTTTAAATGCTCAATAATGATTGGTTAAATCCTTTCTTGGCGCTCCGTAGCTTCTATGGACTTTTGTGAGAGATATTTCGGGGCTCCCTAACAAATGCATCAACTAATTAATTCAGTATTTCTGTTACAATAACTTGGAATATGTTAGTTATTATTCAGTTTTTTAAAAAAAAATACTTATTACTCATTGAAACACTAAACTCTGTTCAATTCTAAACAAAATACATTCGCAATAAGATTTAAACAACGAAAACTAAATTTACTTGTTTTTCAAAGCTTCTCATTAGTTATAAAATAACATGAACTTATTAAGAGTTATAATGATTAGAAGCAAAGATATTACATAATATCTTTCAGTTCATCAAATTGAAATTCATGTTTGAAACAGATAAGAAAGCTATTAGAAAACAAAGAAAAGATCGAATACTTATTAACATGATACTTTATTTTATGTTTGTATATACTGGAAATCCACTCCTACAATTTAGTTAATAATCGAAAGAGTTTTATGATAACTAAATTAATATAAAATCAATTTGTATTATTACGATTAAAATCAAATCGATAATATAAAGTCAGTGATGAGTTAGAAACAATTAAACTAGATTTTTTTTTTAAAAATTGATAAAATATCTCTTTTAGTAGAGTTTTCTTGATTATATTACTAAAATGTTCCAAATACTTTACCTTTGAAGAACGCATTCGTCAAATCGAAACGCCTTATTACAATGAACTCTAAAGAGCGGAGAAAAATTCACATTTATTGTGTTTATTAGTTATTTTCATGGCTTTAAATGTATCGAACGAATGTCTATTATTGATCATTAGATGTAAATGCCCTGTAATGTTCTAGGGACATATTTATAAAACTTTGGATAAAGTTTTTTCACCCAGTTTTTGGTAATATACATACTACTGCAAGTAGATCGCTATTCATAAATTCAACGGAAGGTGACTTCAGACAGACATATACAACGCAGAACTTCGTACGTAAGTACATCAGTTCAGGTTGCCATGCACCATCAGCACAGAGACGCAACTGTCAGTTCAAATCCAACAGTGATAGCAATAATAGAAGTATTAGCAGTAATGGAGAAGATTAGGGAGCGAAGATATGATTCGAGAAGTATAATTCAGTAAGATAAATTTAGACCGAGAAGATAGAGATTATGAGGAATGCAGAAGCTTAAAACACAAAGAGTGGATGCACCTGTGCCAGATAAGAAATAATTTAGATGTGATGAATTTGTTCTATATCTGAGACCATATATTCTGATACAACTTGAGCAAATCTAATTCTTTTATCAATACTTCTTGGAACTTATATATCCTCGAAATTGAGGATTCATAAAAACAAGCTTTTTGTTAACACTGTTAGGTGTTTAGTGCTTCTATTTCCAGTTAATTTCATCAATCAGCTACAATTAAGGTTTCACAATTGACAATCAACTTATTAACTAATTCATCTGTATGGTCTTAACTAGAACTAGTGGTTATGCTCTAACTGATTCCTTAGCTGGATATCTCAGTGACCGTTTTGCTTAAAGAATAAATAAGGCTTTAGAAAGATGAATTTTTACATCAACATGAATTGACGGCTTAAAAAAACTTTCTATGCAATAAATATAAAACTATGTAACATTGATAATCTTCAAGAATTCTTTTTTAGAACTCCACGATAAAGACACCAGTGGTCGAGCAAACATGTCAGCCATTTGATTCAGTCAGAATCTAATGTAAGTGTCCTAGAAATATATAAAAAAATCTAGTGGATTATGAGTCACGTCCTGATTGGATTATAATCTGTTATGCTACCGAATTTACCACACTTTCAGTTGTTCCCAAAATGTCAAGGTTACTCGAAAACCAATAAATATTATTGTTTATTGTAAATAAACTAACCTTACTTTTACTTCCTGCCTTTTTTCTACTTTTCAGGAGTCGAGTGTAAAAGAATTCAGGGGATTTAAGAAACTCTGCCAGTAGACCCTTCGGGGCTTCTTGCCGGTCCCAAGCCCGGATAAAGGAGGAGGGTTGGGCATGGGATCGGTGACCCCATCCCGTCAAAAAACTAACTTGCCAAAAAAACGCTGACCAGAACAAATAATTTAAGAAACACCTAGTAAGTTATTGTCAAACATCCAAGCAACAAACTTATCAATAATGGCACTAAATTTAACTGAGTTTATCGTCATTGTGATTCAATGTTCAATAATGTCATTTTACAAATATTGTACAATCTGAACGTTTTCAGTTGGTTTTTTTTCTTAGAATTAAAAACAATAAACTGATCACTATCGTCTGTGATCAATAAGTTCGAAAATTCACTGTTATCCAATGGTAATGGCAATATTATACAGCATATACTATACAAAAATTCAAATTTTGAATGTCAGTATAGTAAAAAAATATCCTAATAACAATTACTAATCACAGTGGATGATATGATATGATATTATTTTTTTTGTAATATAAGAAGTATTTTACAAAGACGATAATCAATCATTGTGAATGTGTTCATTTGATAAAAAAATTAAACTAACTGTATGCTAAGATTTAACATAGTAGAACAACTAGTCATTGATTGATGTTCAATTTTTAAAATATTTCACTGAATTGAAATGCGAAATCAATCTTGTATTTTTCATGCAAACTATGAGATATCAATGTCTCAGTTTTAACTATGCAGAAACTATGAATAGCTTGCTTATCAAAAAATAATATTGCCAAATACTTTTGATTATTTCACTGATTTGTTATTATTATTATTTGATGCTAAAGAGTTAGTATCTTTTCTGTTGATAAAATATCATATCAGTAAGTTTTGAAATATATTAAATTATTGCATATATATATATATATATATATATATATATATATATATATGAAGCGAAGTGGTTAGATGGTTAGATAGATAGACAGATAGATAAATAGAAAACGGTCTAATTCACAATTGATAAACGTCTCATTCCTATTTCTCACAAAATCTTTTACTGTGATCCTACTACCAACATATGTTTGATACAAAGAAAATATTGATAATATCTTTTTTGGCTATCAACTACAAAATTTCCTACTAGAGATGACACTAGAAACATTGTACAATGAAATCAGGTTGATAAGAAATGCAAGGTTAACAGTAAAGTAACAGTTAGCTCAACTTGCTGTTGAAAATAATAAACAAACGAAATGGTAAGTCAGTATAAGTCAATATATTTTATGGCAGATGTCATTGTTTTAATAATAATATGTCAAACAGCCTGTAAACCAAAATCATCACAGATAGTCCATTAATGCTGTTGATGTGTACTGACACAACGCATTTATTTATACAATGGTGACAAACTTGACATTTAGAAAACTGCTAGATGAAACTCAGTGATTGACGTAAGTTATGGAAATAAGATCAAATAGATACAGAAATTAAACGTAATATCGTTGAGTTTGAATCTATTTACAAGTTTAATGCTAAATTTACCAACTATGTTAGTTGGCTGAGGGCTGTTAGATGCTGTAGTACGGCTGGGAGTAGAGAGAGTCCTGTCTCCCTCCACAAATTCTGTAACATGGTGATGTTTATATAGCTACTGCCACGAAAGGTTTACTCACTGCCATCTTGTGACGGTGTCCTTTACGAAGTAGCGAGAATGGAAAGCGAATGTCTGGTGTTGAAGCCGGGTTGGAGAGTATAAAAGGTCCACCTATGAGAGCTAAAAAACCCAATCCCAAACCAATGAGACATACAGGCTACAAGATCGTAAAGGAAAAAATGGCCTATGAGCTCACCGTTGATCACCAGCTACCATAGACAGCATTTTTAAACGTTACTCCATTGCCTTCTGGATTAGACACGAAGTTCAGAGACTTGTGGACTGATTTGTTAATAAAATCACCTACATCGGTTTGCTCACACAAACAAATTAATTCTTGGAAACGATTACTATAGCATAGGGTTTTATAAACTTGTGTGGTGTAAAAATATTTTGAAGATATATATGTATATATATCTTCAAAACAATGTTTGCTTTTAGAATTCACTCCTTGAACTGACAATGATACTTCCTCACCTACATTAAAATTCTGCGAATTTTTCACCTTTAAACGCTATCAGCTCAAGGTCACTATTAGACGTAGTTTCTAATAAAGGCAATTTTTATTTACACCTAGATTTTATTATGCCACCTGTGAACGGTATCAAAATCATGGTGAATAGAATAAATTCAGAGCATAGCATAAATATTTTAATAGACAATGCAGATATTATTAGTAAGAGATTGAATATATATATGAAATTATAGCTGGAAAGAGAAGCAACATTGACAAAGTATTGATTTAGTGCTTCACATATTCACCTATTCTAGTTTTTTATTCCATTGTACTATTTAAACTTGGATTAATTTATTTTGTTTATTTATTCTCTAAAAAAGTAGCTAACACTGAGTGACAAAACTTTCTTACTCACTGGAATATTGCATATATATGATTTTATTATTACCAATCTAACCAATGCTCAATTTATGTGAAATAACCTAGTCAAACCTTGGCAATAACATCTATACTAACTTACTCCTGTTTCTCCTGATAGTGCATAGGCTACCGACTAGCATTTTCCAACCAACTCTGTCCTGGGCCTTCCTTTCCAGTTCTATTGAATAGCTGTTCATTCTTTTTATCTCTGTCTCCAATTATCAGTGCAGTGTGTTCTTCAGTCTACATTTTTTCCTTTGGCCTTGAGGGTTCCAAGCCAGAGCTGGCATCTTAGTGCAGTTGGGTGATTCCGGCAACATGTGACTTATCCACCTCTAACGTTTTTTCCTAATTTCTTCCTCGACTGGCCTCTGGTTTGTTCCCTACCATAATAGGTTGTTGCTGACGGTATCTGGCCAACCGGTGAAGAGTATCTTTCATAGACGACTGTTAATAAATGCCTGTATCTTTTGCACGGTCACTTTCGTCGTTCTAGAAGTTTCCGCTCCAAACAAAAGAACTGTTTTTACGTTCAGATTGAAAATTCTGACTTTTCAGTTGGTTGACAGGTGTTTCGAGTTCCAAAAGTTTTTCAATTTTAGAAATGCTGCCGTTAATGATACCCGAACCATTATTATCATTACTGGTACAACAGCCACTACTAATGCTACTACCACTATTATTGTCACTAATCCAGGGAGTATGTATTTCTTACAACACAACTAACGTCATATCATCCAAATGATTAAACCAAAATAGTCATTAAACTATATGTTAGGTTCGTCACTAAGTATGCTTGAAACTATTACAGGTTCACCTTAGTCGATAAACTAGATAAACTATTCAATGAACCAGCGTCCAAGTAGGCTACCGTTGACTGAAAACGGCTAAAGAGAAGTCTTGATATAGCGTAGAAAGTAGATTCTACAAACATCTAGCAAGCACAATGCAATCAAGCACACAACTCTCGTTTATTTATACATCATAGAAACGTCCTTGGAACAGTCACAAAAATAGCACACCAAAATACACAACAGCCAATCATAGCCAAGGACTTTCCTGGTGGGAAATGAAATCTCAAGGTCAACTGACCAGCCCATGCTCGCAAACGTGAAATCCAAATTAAGGCATTTATCAAGCGAGATCTGAGAATGTAACGCCCCCAACATTATATAGAAATACCAAGCGCATCTCCAAAATGTCAAACTTGTCTGGTTTCAACTTATTCATATTAACCAAACTTGGGCTATGTAGTTTGTATTTTACCGACTGCATAAACATTTGTGAAAATCTCCTTGAAAATATTCATTAAGTTTTTAGTGATTCGTATTTTAATTTGGGAATTTCAGAACTACTGAAAAGGCCATCGAAAAGTAGATTCTAAATTCTCAATGAAGTATAAGTGCATTGTAAATGGTTTTAAAATATTCCAGCTTAATTTCTCGATTGTTTATTTAAATCTTTTTAGATACACGGTTATAAATGACCTTAGTTATTTGTTGACATAAATACTCTCTCTACAACTACCCATTGGACGGATAGAATTATCATTTCATTATTCTCGTCTAACCTTCACTCGTATCGTCTTTTTTTAAAAAAAAATCCGTTTACATACTGTAAACAAATTATAATATCATACGCACTTCTGTCATCGAAACAGTATACATAAGTTTAGAAATATACAATAATTTGTAAATTCTAACACAGATCCCTTTCCATCATCTATTTAAATGTTCCTGTCGTTGTTACTATTACTGATGGGCTTATTTTACTGAAATATATGTTTGTTAGATGGTTGATTCAACTCTAAAAAAGCTTTCCTTATGGGCCGAAGTTTGTTTGGAAAGCATCAGTGAAGAAAAGATTCAGAATATCGCAACAGCAAATACTCACAACCCCAAACTGAATCAACGTTAAGATCATAAGCAAAAGTAGACCAATGAATTCTAAATTCCTAATTCAAATTTGAGTGCTTTTCATGCGATGTGAATGTATCAGGTATTATTTTGCATGAGTTCATGTGTGTAAATTTCTCTGATGTCCTGAACCAGGTTTAAATACGTATCCAGTGTTCCTTGCTTGTAAATGGTTCACTATATGGCATGTAATTTTGTGAAATAATCTACTCTCGAAATAAAAATAATACCAAGTTTGCTCATCGCGCGGTGAAATATCTTTTCTTTCTTCAAGTTGGACTGGTTTGAGTTTGGAGTTATCACTTTCTTCGAAGGTTCTAGATAAAGTTCATGTATCCCTTGCCTCAATAAATGCCCTAACTTGTCAACTCCGTCGAAATTACGTGGATCCTATCATAAATCTTGTTTTCTAGATTTTCGAATTGATCCAAAAACCTTCAATCTACATTCTCAGAAATTATTTTCTGTAAAACAAAAAATACGAAACTATCTCACATTTGAAAGTTAAATTTGCAACAACTTCTTACTCGTATATGAAATAATAGGAAAAGACTCGAAGTTGGTTGCATATTATTAATAATGGTAAAGATTTTTCATTGTCAGATCAAATTATAGGTTTTTTCTTGAAGTGATAGCCTGTTACGCCTGCACGTAAACACGTCACCTTGATATATTTGAACTATTACGAGTTTACCTAGTCAGAAAACGATAGCGAGGACCGAAGACCCGGTGACACGACATGTTACTCAAATCCGATTATTCCAACCTCCATATTGAGTGAAAATAAGGAGACATGATATGAAGTAGAACCTGTATTCTACAAGCATCCAGAAAGTACGAGGTCCGAATCCAGAAGATAGCCTTAACCTGTTTTTACTAGATTTGGCGTTGGACTGTCTTTATGTTCTAAATTCAGTATATCTCCGTCCTGATTATCGCTGTTAGAAAACACGAGTCGTTGCCACAATTTCTTTATTATTCAAACTACATTAATGATCAACACAAATATCGGATTTAATTCAGATATGTACAGTCGATATTGCCATTGAATTATTTAAACTGTTAAATGATAAAGCTAGTCAAATGTGGGGGTTAGTGAATCCCAAGGGTACATGCACATATAAGCTCAACAATGATACAAGTCCAAGATATAAGTGAGGTGCTACACTATAACTTTATGTTGTTGACGTCCACACATCACTAAAGTAAATGTTTACAGTTACGTTTCTAGTAATAAATATAATCTCTAACTAAAGAATATCTATTGAATGGACAATATTTCGATTGTGTACAAAATAATAATAATAATAATAATAATAATAATAATAATAATAATATTGTTAAATTTTAAATTTCAAGCACAGTAATCCGAGTAATAAGTAATATTTACAGTTGATCAGTAGTAAACACTATCTATCTAAAACCAATAACAACAAAATGAATTCAGTTAGATCAATGTGGTTGATTTGTTCAAATTTTTTATGTAAATGATCAATGTCAATCAAACGGTATGTGTACAATTACATAAATATGGGTCAAATCTTATTTTTCAACATTATGCAACCAATGATTCTTATTCTATTAGAAAAAGAATACCTACTTATTTCTAGAGTGTTTATTAATAAATAACTAATAGATAATTAACTCATCAATAATTTCATTGCTGAGAATAGGCTTTAAAAGAAAGTACAGCAAAAACATACTTGAAATACCGCAATTGTTTTTGAATTTTTACCCTAGAATTAAGAAGACAAAGTGTTGAGCAGTTAGCTAATAATTATAAAATAACTTATCAGAATAAGAATAATAATACACTAATTTCACGGTAAACATCAATTAGTTCTCACTGTAAATTTTTAAGAAATTGTGTAGATTGGTATTTACAATAAATAAGTTTATTGTGGTAATAAGTGCAGAAAAAAATTCTCAATACTTCTCTTTTACACATTTGAAATCATCAATCAGTCATTGTTAGATCACCATTAGAAACCTGGAAGCACTGGACGGCCGTTTCGTCATGGTGTGGGACTCATCAGCAGTGCGCATCTCCGACTCCTGCACCTCACAGGATTCGGACCTTCGGTATTGTGCGCGAACCAGTGTTTATGTTAAAATCATTATTCTAATGAGAATAATAATAATAATAGTGAAATTTTTTTTAAATTTGCCGCAAATATATTTCATTTGTTAATGTGAATCGTTGATGCGGAATCAAGCGTGTACTAGCAATCAAAACAAATTTAATTGACTACGAATTCAGAATCGAAACCGCGAAAGATTTGATATTAAATAATCATATGATCATTGAATAATAACCTACCTACATGTGGATTATTTCATTATTATTCGGCTAATTAAATATTTACATTGTGATTCATATAACACAATCGACAGCTCAAACAAAACGCACACGGCAGTTTGATTCAACATTTTGTGAGATCACCGGTGTACTCATTTATGGAATTCTTAAATAATAGAAAATATCTAATTAATATTATCTGTTTATCATTGGTTGTTTGGTTGATATCATTTTATGTAACAAAATACACTATCAGCAACAACCTATTCTGGAAGAGAACAGACCAGACTCCAGTGAAGAAATAAATCAGGAAGAAGTGCTGTATGTGAATTGGACACGTTGCGGAAAGCATCCAACTGTGTCAGAAAATTAGCCCACACTTGAAACCCTCAAGGTCAAAAGAAAAGAGGACGGCCAAGGAACACATTATGCCGAGTAATGGAGAAAGATATGAGAAGAATGAACCACGACTGGACAGAACCGAAAAGGGAGGCACAGGACAGAGTAGGTTGGAGAATTCTGGTCAGCAACCCATACTTTATTATAGGTAACCGGTGTAAGTAATTAGGTAAGTGACTTTTAAGCCATAAAAGAAAATGTAAATTACCAAATCGTCTTATTATTTACCACAACCAAAAGTATTATCAACCAACCAAAACTGTTATAAGATAGAGTAAAAAAATTGAGCATGGATACATAAAAATAAGAGGTTTTACTAACTTAAATAAATAGTTTACCCTCTAATGACAAGCAAAGGAAGTTATCAAGTAAGTTCCAAATAAAAGGAATCGTGTTTAATTGCCAGACACAAAATATTCTGTTACTTCGAAGATTAATGGACGGTTACAATGATAACTGAATGTAAACATTTTCCTTTAGAAGAACTTTACATGAAATCAAAAGAATTTTTAATGCAACATTATCGAAATCTCACACTAAAGACTTAAAGCCTAGATAATCGGATTGTTTTAATCACGTATCACCGTTATTACCGACAATTGTCAACTGCTTTCATCATTCAGTGTATGTTCAATCTCTGTTTACTGAGTTTTTGGCTCACTTTTCTCTTCCAGTTTCCATTACTCAAACCATTCTGCACATTTATCTACGAGATGCTGGACCTTCATGTTAGACACAAAACTACCCAAAGGCTAAATGTTACACTAGTTAAGGGACAATTTACTACTCTTTGATTGTAGCAAGAAAAAAGTAATGATAAAAATAGAAAATGATAAACATTGTTAATGCGAGAGTTGAGAAAATTTATCACATTTAATAATTATTTTAGAAGAACAGTTACAATAGTACATTGTTGTTGAGAATATTAACAAAGGGAAAGTATTTGTTTATTGTCACACTACACTTTATAAAAGATCATTGATCACATTGATTTTTTACTAATATGTGACTTGTTTGAATACTTTTAAATCGATCAGTCATAATTTATTCTAAAAACTTTATCCGATTGATGTGTCGTTGTGATGATTTGGATTGTTTCCATCTTATACCAAAAAGTTATAACTTAGTATTTAAACTAATCACCTTTTTTAACTGCCTAATCTCAGAAACAAACCGGACCGTCCACTTCTCTCATAGAAATCAGGTTGTACCACTAGATCAAAGTTCAAAGCCAGTTAAACAAATTCCAACCTGTTAAATGAGTCATACTTCATCAATTTAATGCTTTGAAGTTTACTTCCTACACTAAGAACAATTGAACAAACTAACCTGATTAACCAAAACAAACATTTTATTTACAGAATGTGTATATAAATTATTTTTATCTAACATTTCATTACCTACACCTTATTCTCAGTGATTCCTTAAGTGATTTATTTAAACCTTCAAGTATTCATATAGAATAAAACAAAACTTAATTATTCTTTTGCATCTCACGAAACATTTATAACTGTCTTTTTTTCAATTTTGATTGTACCACACTGTCAGATTGTGTTTGATTACTATGTAACCAAACATACACGCACATATTTCCGATAAATTGCATTGAACTCGTCAGTTAACAAAGTATAAAAGAATGTTATTTAACACAAACACAAAAATATTTTAATTATTTTCAAAAGGAAAAACAAATTCATCGGAACAGCTGTCTTTGAATCTAACTCCAGATAGAAGCTACAATAATGAAGTCTCAGTTTCAATTTATGTTCACATATTTTATCAATGTTTTACTAGGAATCAACGGTTGAATTGGAGAATATATTTATTTCATTTTTAGGACTCAAATTTAATTATTTAAATCCCAGTAACTTTTAGATTTTTCGATTGACTTCAACCTTTACTGCTAGTCTAGGAGTTCATGAGGCTAAGGATAAACTCCACTGTGGTTTGTCGTTTTAACATCTTACCAGAGAACCAATCAGAGTGAAGAGGGGAGTATTATTTTCGCCTCAAAGCTTCACAGTGCCAAATAATAGTTAACTTGCAGAACGTCATGAACAATGGAAAGTATTCCATGGTAAAAATATCATTCCATCCTGCTACTGGAGTGTCACGTGCCGCGCAGTCTGTCATGATCAAATAAAAATTACAACATAGCCACAGTACAGTCACGTCTTCTATCAATTCTGTAATAAAAATCATTTTAAAATCTGTACAATTTAGTGGCTAAATGGATGAAAACACGACCGTTATCAGTGACGGGGATATTTTTACATGATGTGACGACGTGGAGTTTGGCCCCACTCAATTCATGATGAAAAACGTGTGTTCAAGTTCACTGCAACTTGATCTTAAATATACAGCATCTAGGCAGACTAATTAACTTTTCCTGCCCGAGTTATAATTTACTCACCTTTTGATCATGTCACTCATCCACTTGTAACCTTGGTCGTATTTACTGTGAGTATGTATGTGCATTACTTACTTCGCTGATCAAAGGCATAGCCAATTTTCCTCTGACTATAACTACTTAGTCATGCGTCATCACGTCAGAGTTGGTCCACTCTCCTTCTCTTCTTCTTTTAGCTTTGCTTCTTCGTATCTGTCTACGTGAACGATTGTGCGAAATAGACTCATCCAACTCAAACCGCCGTCGTACAAACGAGGTTAGCCTAAAAGTAATAAACGGAAATCAAAGGAAGGATTTATTTTATAGCATATTCAATCGTTCGTACAGATCGGAGTCAGATTTCGGGCCACTAAAAGATGTCTTCAGCCGTTTAGTTTTTTTTTTACTAGCTATGTTTCTGAAACCAACAATATTTGCAGCATATTTACTCACCCATGTAGACTGACGTTATAAGTGAATATATTTTCTAATAAACTACTTTCAATAAATGGTTAAAAAGCTTGGCACACAGATTAAATGTTTTTGGTGCTTATCTGAAAAACACGATTAAAACCTTAAGAAAACAGCTGCTGTATTTAAGATTTGTCTCTATATTTAAAAATTTCAAAACCTAACTCAGTAGTTTAATCGCCTTCCAATGACTATATCAGTAGCACAATTATTCACTAGACAAATATTTTAAGATTGGCGGCTTACAAATCAATAACCAACAATATTCAAAATATATCACTAGCCATATACATATATATATATATATATATATACATATATTGTTTCGCTAGCAGTACCAGAAGGTACAAGATCAGATACTGTGAGGAGTCACTGACATCAGAAGGGATTACAAAGCCCGAAGCTATAGTGAAAACTCTATGTCAAAGTTCATTCAATTATTTTTCAGTTGATATTTGTTGGGGATGTTAGATCCCCAGATCTCGCTTGATAAATGCCTTAATTTGGATTTCACGTTTGCGAGCATGAGCTGGTCAGTTGAGCTTGAAATTTCATTTCCCACTAGGAAAATCCTTGGCTGTGATTGGCTGTTGTGTATTTTGGTGTGCTATTTTTGTGACTGTCCGAAGGACGTTTTTATTATGTATAAACAAACGAGAGTTGTGTGCTTGATTGTGTTGTGATTGCTGGGTGTTTGTAGAATATACTTTCTACGCTTACAAAGCCTTCTGTCTCCAACTTGGGATTTAAGGTAGCCTATCTGGACGCTGATAATTGTCTTGTTCGTGTTAATCGACTAAGGTGAACTCGTAATAGCTCTAAGTGTACCAAGTGACGAGCGTAACAATATTATTCTACAATCAAACATATGTGAGGAGATGCATCAGTTTACTTAAAAGTTAGGAAGTGCTTATAAAAAATTTAACATGTGTACTGGGGGAAACCGTGTTAGCTAACTTAGTTGGTCGCCAGAAATCAGATTGATCATCCACCCTGTTGTGTCCCGATCATTCGGAGTCCACTCTTCAAGATCTACACAAATCGTAAATGGCTGTCCAATATGTCTGCATATTATGTATGATTGCTAAGAGTTTCGACTTATTTAGTTCAAATGTGTAGGTGTTTAAATCTAAATTTCCGAATCTAGAAAATTGAATAGTTTGTTTTTCACCTGTACAGATAACAAAACATGCCTGTTGTATAAAATACACCTTAAAATTTTTTGTAAACAACAAACTGTTTTTTTTTCGATTTTAAAACTGTGTTCAGACATATTGTACAGCTGGCAATAACTAATTAAATTTCTGTTGTTTAATCAAACTGATAATATCAACAGACATGAAACAATGAAATGAAAAAATAGTTTCGGATTTTTCAATTTTTTTTTTCAAATTTGTTTTTAACATAACTAGAATATTTAAAAAGAAATCAATTTTAATAACCGACATTCTAGAAAAATTATGAATTCATCCTCATCTACTATGATTCTTGGAACTTGTTTGGTTGCACTTTTCATGATCTAAAGAAATAAAATCCAATTGAAAAGCAATAAATGATAAATCACTTCACTTCAAAGTATGAATATGCGCTTGTGATTGAAGGCGTGGATAAATGAGAAAAACATTTTGTTTTCAACCAGCAGGTTGAAAATTCGAACTTCGTTTTTGTTGCCTATTTAGGTCAGTCAATATTCGTTAACCTCGAATAAGAAGTATAGCTTGGAACTCAATAAATATGGGCGTATTTTCTGGGTAATTCACAAAGAGTTACATCAAATCTTTCAATTTATTCATCAACAAAATTTCACTTTTAACAGTTTCTTCAATTATTTTTCATTGTGAAATTATTTTACCTAAAACCATGAGAATTTAAGTGAATTAACCGGAAAAATCGAGATTACTGAATTTTCATAGAAATCTATTTATTGATTTATTCAACTTCTATCAAGCATTATCACCTAACTGCGTCACAAGACAAGCCCTCACATGGAACCCTCAAGGCAAAAGGAAAAGAGGAATGCCAAGGAACACATTACGCCGAGAAATAGAGAAAGATATGAGAAGAATGAACAAAAATTGGACAGAACTGGAAATGGAAGCACAGGACATAGTAGGTTGGAGAATACTGATTGGAGGCCGATACTTCATTGAGGGTAACAGGCGTAAGTAAGTAAGTAGGTAATCATCACTTAATAATTTTATATTTTCTTAATTACTTCTTATTTAATTTTTTGATAAAACACCAATTATTACTGAATTCATTACTCCTCTTTTCACTGTACTATTGATTAATTTGTTTGAAACAATTCATCCGTTTACTATGAACAAGGTCGTTTAATATTCAGCATAAATATTATTTTTTATGAATGGATGCTCCCAGAAAACTATTGTTTACTCGTTTCATCTGAATGAGCAAAAAGTTTATTTGTTTTTGGTACATGTCATTACTATGATTCCACTTGATAATTTCAAATCAATTAAGCATTGAATGAAGTGTTTACTGTGTGAAGAAGTAAAATTGAATTTTGAGCGTTTGATTAATTTGTTTAGATTTTGTCTTCAAATTAACATCCCAGAACTTGTGTTAAACTAAAAAAATTGAAAACAGCTATTTTTCTTAAGTTGAAGTCAGAAAATCGATTTTTTGTATTCATTGATATATTACAGGTGAATTAGTACCGTTTTCAGTAGTTCTAAAAGTTTAATTCTATTTGTTAAATATAGTGAATTAGCTATAATTCGAAAATATGACTATTTTTGATTTAATTTCGTTTAATTTTTATTCCTTAATATTTTCATGAAATTTATGCTTTAAGCCTATTTACACTGATTTTGCACAGGCAAAGCACTAATATGTAGATAATATCTTTAGTTACAGCCAAAACAATTTGAACTGTTGTTTTAAGTTATTGATTTTAAACAATTCGGTGATCTAGGTGGATGTTTCGTTCTGGTATCAGACCTCTTAGTAGTGCGTATCCGTAACTCTGTGATATAGGCTTGAGCCCAAGACCTTCAGTCACATGAGCGAACCCTTAACGGGACCCATAGGTATATAAGTCTGAATTCAATCAATCCACAATGCTGCTTGACGAGTGAACCTAAACTGTGAAGAAATTTCTCATCGAAGACAATGGGAGATGATCATGGAACATGGTGAACTGATTCGATTTAGTCTTATACATAACTGTATCCCAATTCAGAGATTTAGAGGTTAAGCGTTTATTTGTAAGTTCAGTGTTATGGGGTTGTGGATACACACTACTAACACTACCCATATCAGAATGAAATGGCTGTATAGTTGGCCTAGGTTTTCAATGACTGTCCAATAAAGATCGGTTTGCGATTTTCGTTATCTCTAAAACCTCATACTGATAAATAATAATGTATTTGCTTGTTGAGAAATTAAAACGGACTTTTTTCAATGCTGAAACTTGATAATTTAGGCACTGTTACCGATAAACTTGTATCTCAAGAGGAAATTTACAATACTCTCTATTAAATTTATCAACATAAATCAAGAATATAAATCAGTTCACTGATAAATTCAGTAGAGATTCACAGATTCTGAATGGTGTATAAGATGATTGTTTTATCTAGTTTGATGACACTGAGAAATGATTGACCAGAAATAATCAATAAAAGTATTTTTATTTGCAGAGGTGGTTAGTGTCTATCAGTGGAATCCAGGACGCGGATTTATTCCCTAAATGGATAACGTGACTGTGCAAAAGTGAACATCAACTATGAGAATCAGGTACATCCAGCTGCAAACAAGTCCCAAATAGGACGAAATGCACCTCCTGAATTCAATTCCTAGCCATTATCCACCTCTGCTAACAATGCTTGTAACCCAAAGGTGATATCGAGGTAATTTGCACAGGATGGACGCATGTCAGAAAGACTAATCAATTGCAGTACTAAACATCAATGAAAAGATTCAAACAAGCAATACAAATGAATAGAATTTTTATTTCTTTCAATATTTCAACTTCCTTTAATATCTGAATATGGTTTTTGTAATTTTATGAAAAATTTTGCATTCTTAGGTACCATAATCCATACATGTTATTGTAACCCTACCACTAGAAAGGCTAATACACAATATGACGTTTGGTACTAGGACTAGTAGAACCGCGCCGTCAAGGCGGGATGCAATAACCGAAAGAAAAACAAATGCAATCTTTACCCCAGTAAGTGTCGAAATGTACAGAAAATATATATATGTATTTACGGTCATTCGTATAGGATGAAAACATCTTTAAAATCATCAACTCTGCAATTAGCGATGCTATATCCTGATGCAGTGACCTTATGCCATATAGAAATTCTAAAAAACTATTTATAAGATGGAAGAATTTTGGTTTCCTTGGTGCCTTTTGAAGCTTTTATAAGTTGTCCCAACATTCACTTGTTAAATGCATACAGAATATTTATTCCATTCAATCTAGTTTAGCATTGTACAAAGTTTATTCATACTAACAAAGGTCTTTTTCAAACAGTAAACAAGGTTTACATGAAGTGCCCTTAATTTAATTATAAAAAATGTTGAATTCTAATAATACCAGAAAGATAAAAAGATAAACACTTTAATATTGATTATTCTGTAAGAATTGATTTATAATAAAATAGCTTTTTATAACGTAAACGAATAAGTAGTTGAAAATTGTAATAGTTCCTAATAGCTTGAACAGATTTGAAAGTTTTTATCCATGCTTTGTCATAATATGAAGTTGTGAAGTTGTACCGGCACCTGAACTAGTGATAGGGAATGAAGCAGTCGAGCGTGTTGACCGCTTCACTTACCTGGGGAGTCTGAACAGCGCTGATGGCTTGGTCACTGACGAAATCTCAGCACGGATACAGAAAGCTCGATTGGCTTTTTCTATCTTGCGTAACCTATGGCGCAGGAGAGATATCCGTTTGCTGACTAAAGGACGAGTGTACTGTGCAGTAGTTCGCTCCGTCTTAATTTATGGCTGTGAAACATTGCCGTTAAGAGTAGAAGACTTTCGTAGGTTCCTAGTATTCGATCATCGCTGTCTCCGAAGAATTGCTCGTGTATCCTGAGACAACTGAGTAGGCAATACTGTCGTTAGGAAACGAGTTCTAGGTAAGGATGGCAGGTCAATAGATGAAGTAATGAAACTTCATCAGTTGAGGTGGTTGGGACATAAGTTAGGAATGCCCAACCACCGACTGCCTCGACGAACTGTTTTGTGGTGTAGGAGTAGGTTGGAAGAAAGTTAGGGGCGGCCAAACCAAAATAGCAGAAATCCATGAAGTCACTAACAAATGGACTGTGTCATGTTGGTAGATGTAGGCTACCTGGTTGGGGTCCGCGAGACCGAAAGTCATCAATGGTTAGAAACCTTTAAAGACATCGTTTGTAATGGCGCAAGTGTATCTACTCTTTGTGTCCTCTCAAATTCTAATCTTCTGAATTCCTCATCACCTCTATCTCACTGAATTACACTTCTTGAATAATATCTTCGAACCTTAATCTCTTCGATTACTGCTAACACTTCTGCTATTTCTACCACTATAGGATTTGAATTGACAGTTTACTCTTTGTGCTAATGTGGCATGACAACTTGAACTGATGTAAATACGTACAAAGTTCTACGTTGTAACTATTAGTTTTATAAATATTACTTTAAGTTAATTTATTTTCAGTTTATAGTGGAAATGTTACTTCCACACTTTTTCTAATAACTTTACAATATAAATCTTCAAATGGTTGATATTGGTAACCTGACATTACATAGAGACATATAACATCTAAAAATGAGGACGTTACTATGGTTATAAGACTTGTTTTTTTTGATCAATTCTCCTAACAAATGAATATAAGTTGAATGATGTGAATGCAATGAAAACTATTGATTGTATCATTTCTAAAATTAGTCTGTTCACTTGACGCGTTTCTTCCGAAATCATATATTTCCATTACAACGAAAGGTAGGAAATGACTTTTCTTTCGAATTGCGCTAATATTTTGGAAGTACTGAATTCTCTTTAGTCCGATAGATAATTTAATAGTGGAGTTTTTATTGTCGTTCTAGATAAGTGATCCATGGTGGAATTTTCCCACTATTGACGAATAGATTCTACTTAGATTGTTCTTAGTTGAATGATTGTTGTTTTTCAGTATCTTCTGATCGTTTCTTTTTTCATTCTTATCCTGATCTTGCAATTGTCTACCTTATTTAGAATTAAATGATAGATTTGGTCAATTCACTAATATCTGATCGGTTGGTCGGCCAAGCTTCCATACATTTTTGGCTTTTCTCAATCCAGTAGTATTTCAACGATTACCTTGTTGTTGTACCCTTATCCATAGTTGTCCATACGCAGATATTGATATAAGTGAAGAGTTTACAAGCTAACTATTCTCAAAGATCAGTTATTTTAGACTACATAGGAGTTCTTGCTTTTGTCACAGTTTATCTTTATCCTCCGGTGTTTGTAGTATTGATTGTAAAGATTTTGTGTTCATATCTCAAGAAACGTTTCAATCTGCTCATTTTATTTTCTATGGGGCACTTTTAAGTACCACTAAAGGAATATGTGTTTTCGAGCAAAACATTTGAACATATTAAAGAATTCATTCCAAAATAATTAGATTTTATTAGAGCAAGGGGGATTTGTGGAGATTACTGAATTTTCATGGGTATAATCATAGACTAATCTTAGCTAGACCACTGTTAACAACCTAAAAATATTGAACTACTCCGAGAATCGAATCCAAGATCTTCGGTCCTGTGCTTGAAACATTATTTATATTTTGATATTATGGTGATATCCCGATGAGTAGAAACTTGTATTTCTAACTTTCTTCTCACTGTTCAATTTGTTTGAAACAATCACCTTCGACCTTAGAATTGTATATTTGTATTTTCATGCGCCTCTGTGTCAAACCCACACGGTTCGCTTCAACCTTTAGACAAAGCAACTAAACCAATTTTCTCAAGTTACTCCCACGTCTTTTGACCTTGTCTATTATTCGCTCATATCCTTGGTTGCTTTTATTCCGGTATGTGTGTTCACAGCTTACTTCTCTTATCGCATGTCTGGCGTATTATTTTTCGGACTGTATAAGCCTAGTTATGCTTCAATACATCAGTCATTCAGTCAGTTAGATGCAACGCAGAACTTCGTACGTAAGTACATCAGTTCATATTGCCATACCACATTTACACAGAGGTATAATTGTCAATTCAAATCCAATAGTAGTAGAGGTAGTAAAGGTATTAGAAGTAATTGGAGAGGTTAGGATTAGAAGATATGATTCAGTTTAGAAAGACAAAACTAGAGGTGTTGAAGAATCCAGAAGATTAGGATTTGAGAGAACACAAAGAGTGGATGCACCTGCGCCATTGCAAACGGTTCTGAGCCATGTGATTCAGGATCTCTAACCATCGATTATCAACATTACGCGGACCCCAACCAGGTAGTCGACAACTACCGACATGACTCAGTTCACTTGTCAATGACTTCATGGATTGCTGCCATGTTTTGGTCTGGCCGCCCCTAACTTTCTTCCAACCTACTCCTACACTACAAAACAAAGCTCTTCGAGGCAGTCGGTGGTTGGGCATACGCAGCACATGTCCCAACCACCTCAACTGATGAAGTTTCATTACTCCATCTATGATACATGGAGTTGGCTAACTCGCCTTCTCCATTTTGTGTCGGTTTACTTGTACGCTTTTCGTCCTCATGTCTATCTGTACGCAAGATTGCCTGAAATGAATTTCTGCAACCGAATCCGTACTTCGTTTCTTATTACCACCGTCGCATAAACGGGGTTCGCCTATGCATGATATACAGAAACTAGATAAGGGTTTATTTTTTATCATGTTCGACTGTTCATAAGCAATGAAGTCAAATCGCGGGCCACCAAAGTATCATCTACTCAGCACTACGGTTAAACAAACAGTGAAAATTATATTCACCCTCATAATATTGTTAACAGATAGCTAACAATCGTGTTCATTTGTAAGGCTATGTGAAAAAGTGGCCTCATAATTTTTCATGAAATATAACTCAGGTCATCTATTGTGATTAAAAACTTATTCAAAAAAATCTTATTGATCACTTTTTATCGGTCACTCATAGTCAATCAATCAAGCAAGTCATTGTAGAAAAGAGTATGCTAATACTTATGTGTTGCTAAAGTCAGAGTATTGATGTGAAATGTTTGTAAATATACCTGCATATTTTTTTGCGGTCTATAAACGTCTTTATACCTTGCTTTTATCTTTAATCAGTCTTGTATTTGTATTGAAAAAGTTTATGGGTAACTTCTTAAATTTTTAATAAGAAAATATCCATGCTCAACGAACTCGCCTACAAATCGAAATTAATGTAAATATTAATATCAGCCTAAAACATGAATTCATTTCTGATAGAATGGTGTAATTATGAATAATCATTTTGGTCTGAATGGATTTCTTCAGTGAATTAAATTTTATTCCTTTTAAATTCATTACATTGACTTCCAAGTGACAACATTCATATCTACGTCAAAGTAAATCACATGCAAATGATAGTTGATTTTCAATTGATAAGAAAACATCTATTCACTGCATATTCTATATGAAGTGATTAATTTATAGTAGTATTTTCAATATGATAAAATTTTATAAGACATAGTTTATAACTGAATTTTGAATTTAAAAATACCGCACAGCCGAATTGTATAAACTAACCGCTGAGTTTACAAATATTTACACACTGAAATCATGAGTGAATCATTGTTGGACCACTATTAAAAACCTGGAAGTACTGGACGGCTGTTCCGTCCTGGTATGCGACTCATCAGTAGTGCGCATCCATGACCCTGCTGCTCTCCCGATTCGATCCCAGGGCATCCGGCCTTGCGAGTGAACACCTAACTTCTGGAGCACTGAGGCAGGGATCCAACAGTGTTATTGTTTAACTCTGATTAATCTAATTATTTCGCACAACCTTCGCCCATCGTATTCGGTAGTTACTGCCTACACACGACAGGGTTGAACTCCACTAGTCACGTCTTCTCACTTGAACCTAGGGAATTTCCTCACGAAGCTAATTGCTAGTGAGAACATTTTCATTTCGTATTATACTATTTTGGAGATCAATTTTGTATACATTAAAACCATGAATCAATCGTTGTTAAACAATGATCCTCATAATACTATAATGCAAAATTTACAAACATTGAAATACTATAGAAATTCACTTGAATTTTGTTGTTTACAATTGAATTGGATTCAATTAAATAAGCTCATACTAATGATACGCCACTAATTATTAATTTGAAACTCATTCTGTCTTATTAATATTTGCATATCTCTAAATAGATTATAACAGTTTATTTAGTCATTTCGCTAACTGAAAAACTAAGACATCATAGCTAACAGTAATTAAGGTAAACACGTAAAAATAAATTCATTTCAAAAGATTAATCCAACACTTTTATATATCTCATGACTTTCAGAACAACCTGGTTTAATAATCTACAATTATGAACCGAATACTTCTGTCCATAGGCTGACATTATTAATTTTATACAAAAACTTACAACACTTCTGCTATGAGCATATGATTAAGCTAAAATATTACAAATGATTTAACCAAGAATATAACTTAAAGTACATTATTGATATTTTATTCTGACTGAGTGAATGAGTATGAGCATGACAAGTGGGTATTCATTGTGACAACCAGGGACATAAAATAAGCACTAGAAATCTTACTACTTATAAGTAGTTCAAAGAGATATCATGAAATGCTCAACCACTGAGATGTGATCCAGCACAGTTAAAAGTTGAGTAAAAATTGCAACCTTTAATCTAGTGCTGTATATTTAAAAGAAAAGTAACTAGTTATTCCCTAGTTGAGTTTAGGTATTTTAAAATGATATAAAAGTAAGTTAAAGGTAACTGTGGTGGAGTTTCGTTCTGTGAGCTGGATTTTTTAGTTGTAGAGCATTCATTGTTCCTCTGAACATCATCAGTACGAACTTCAGATACAAGTGAAGTATTCGAATTTCTCCACGTATGACCAGTAGATTGTTCTGTTAACCTCGATCTTGATTGGTGGTTATTGATCTTAAACCTGTCGTTGCCTGTGTCTTTATTTTGATTGTATCCCCCATTGAACAGATTCTTGATCATATGCTACTAGTCATACGTGGAGAAATGCGAATGCTTCGCATCTATCTGAAGTTTGTGCTTATCATATTGTCCACAAAAACGATGGATGCTACACAACCGAAAATTCCAGCAGAGAAAGAAGCTTCACCACAATCATCTACCTGAGGTAAAAATTCTCAGTTCACGATAAATCTAACCAGGATACAACGAAAAGATTATCGCTCAAGTCAGAAGGGTAGTGGACAACTGAATCACTTTGATTTGGGACTCCTAAGTACTAACCATTAACAAGGTTATGTAGAATTATACTTCAAGACTCCAAGTTTTTATTTGGCTATAATACTGCATATGGATATTTCGGAATTCATTTATCATATACTACTTATTGTTCCTCATATTAATAACTTAAAATAACTTTTCAAAAGTTATCTTGAATGATTTGGATCAAATGAAATAAGTTCATATACGACTAATGATTTGAGTATTTGCTATTTATTTGATAAGTTGATATTTAAAGTATTGCATTGGATGCATGAGAGAAAACATCAACTTCAAGAATGGATTCACATTAGACCCCTCCAAAATAATTGCTAAGTGTAACAGATGCTGTTGTGGAAACTGATCGTCTTCAAGTGATTCACTCAGTAACCAGTTAGTGTCAACATCTTAGTTAAGTAGCAAGTTCTTTTTGTCCCGATAGTGTGGTAGTAATCTTTTAATGTGTAACACTAAAAGATATAGGCTTAAACACCTAGGAGAGTTTTAGTTCCTCTTAGATTTGAGATAGACACTTGGTTGGATGATTACTTCTATACTAAACTTCTATTTCTTGTTCATGTGTTTTAACATCTAGTTTATCAAAAATATTTTAGATTAAGATAAATAATTCCGTTTCTTAATAACTTATTCACAGAGAAGAAATATCCTGAACTATCTCAAAAGTCGATATATCTTGCTAATAGTACAATATTAGCCATGAATGTTAAAGTGCTGAAGATCATTGCTTTAATCAATAAACTATCAACTATTTTAATACATTTGGAATGTGGCTAGCAATACAGTTTAGCATGCAGATTTCATCCTATATTTTTAACATGTCTAACATTGAATAAATACATAACTATATAGTCTGAAAATAATTACAGAATTCATGTCAGTTTACATACATGATCAGTTTGACATAAGTACCACTTTTAAGCATCCAAGACTGATATATATAATATTAGACCGTTTAGAGTGTTATAGTTAAAAAATTACTTAGGTAATACATTTTTCACATAGATTATAGCTATGTGATACATCAACTAAGGATCACTGATTCTTTTTATATGGATGCAATATTTATGCATGAATGGTGTATTCAAGGTCATTTCCAGTATTATAATGCAGTGATTATAAACATTCAAATCTAGAGGAAAAGAAAACTTTGAACAGTCAACACAAAACAATCACAGCAATAATTACTATGATAAATCTATTGTTACTCATGTGTTAGGTTGTTTCGTGATAGATTGTTCGGGTTAGATATTTTAGTTAAATTAAATTTACCATGATGTAAAATATTTGCAAGTAACAGAGTGTAATGAATGGACTCAGTATTACTAATGCTAATGTTGCTACAATTTCACTAGTGAAATAGGAGATACTTAAAGTTGTAGGCACATTTACAGCACTTCCCAGAGTAGAAATAAGTACTGATACATTGAAAACAAAACGATGGGACTAATTTTATTTTATGAACGGATTGTGTAAATGTGTTGCAGAGTTTTAAAAATTTACTAGTAAAGCAATTTATAAGTATGAATTTTATACTTAGTTAACATCACGACTTTCCGGTAAACAGGTAGCGACGAAAGATCATTATAATTTTTTAAAACCAAAAAACGAGGTTTGCGAAAAATATAATGGACATATAAACACAATTTGTAACAATAAATATAAGTACTATCAAGAGAATCTTTCTCATTTCTCAGTTCATTACGTCTTTTGTGTTAGAAATCCAGTGTCATGAATAGTTATCAGTCTGGTAAATTATATTACTGCATATTGTTGGACAAACTTCTGTTCATCAGTTGAACAGATAAAAACGAATTTGCAAAATATGTTTAAATTATTCTAAATAACAAATGTATACAGTCAAAAACCAAATTCAACATATTTGGAAGAAGAATTTATATAGAAACTTCCGTCTTAAATTAGTTTTTGGTCGCTTAACCCTAGTCGAAATTTAAATTCAAATTTAGTTATGACTGATTCGTAATTTTCATAAATTTATCACGTTATTTCTAGGAAATGAAATGAACACCAGATGCTAATATATTTACAACTGGATTTTTTCTATTACATACTGTAATTTATGGACTGTACACATCAACTCGATTACATAATGAATAATTAAATAACTTGATTGAATCAATTTCTACAAACCATTCAACTAATTTTTTTAATTACTGAAAGAAAATCCGACCAATAGTTAGGATGGACACAGACTTTAATTAGTGTGACTTGGAATTCAAAATGAAACACATATAACTATGATAATATGACAGCGGAGAACTAGTTCATACATATATATAAAGGTCATTAATTAGATCAGCGTAAATATTGTGCAAGCATTAATTAATAAATTTCAAGAAATTTCCAAACAGTGAAATGTTTATTAGTACGTCTCTAAATCATTGGCATCGTATTCAGCGTGATGACAAAATATTCTAGGCTTTATCCTATCTGCTTAGAATGAAAAACACCATTGGGAATGGACTAACAGCTTACTAGTAAGCATAACTTCACTCACAGCATATTTTGCATTTCGATTTGAACTACTTATAAGTAGTTTATGTTTTACAGCATATTGTTGAATAAAAATAGGCTTAACGCTTCTGATAACGATGGATTGGTAACAAAAACCTTGTATTTTGGGAGTGATATTCCCTCAAAAAGCTTATTTGAAAAAGATAAACAATCACTTGGTAGTCATGCAAATAAATACTTTGAAAAAAGTTGAGCATATACCTGGTTAAGTACCATATTATTAAAAAGTACATTCGCAACATTTACAAGGTTCGATTAGATAATTTCAAATATTATTATGGAGATTGTCAATAAAAAAACAATATATTTTTATTATTCCAATCTGTAGAAGAGTTTAAATTCTTTTCTGAAGTTTTGTGATTTAATACGAGCCACTTCTTCAAAGAGTAAATAAACGAATTAAACAAGCTTAACCCATGTTTAAATAGTGTGAAAAGAAACAAAGCAAAAATATTTAGTACAATCAATCGAAATTGAGTCTGACAAAGTCAAGGTCAAGTCACTCTAGTCAAGGCTGTTCATGTGAAATCTGCTTGTGGATTTGTATGTGTTAATGGGTGTGAAAAATGTAGCATTTATAATGAGGAAGGATTGAGTTGAATCTATATATATGGTTATAGTGCAAAGCGCAGCATCACTGACGAGCAAGGTGGATCTGATGAAGCTGTGAATGGGCAGACTGGCGAAGCAAGGACAGCATTTCTACAAATGAAAAACATCTGGAACTCAAAATAACTGTCAACAAACACCAAAATCACAATTTTCAATACAAATGCCAAGACGGTTCTACTGTATAAGACGAAAACTTGGAAAACTACCCAAGCCATCATTCAGAAGATATAAGTACTTATTGACAGTTGTCTACGCAAAACACTTCAGATCTGCTGGCCAGACAATATCACCAATAACCCACTGCGGAAGAGAGTATAACATATCCCAGCGGGGGAAGAAAGAGAGAGAGAGGTTGTCAGTAGCCTATGCTCCACTGAGGGTAACAGGCGTAAGTGTGTAAATAAGTAACAGTGTGAAGAGAATCAAATATGGTAACTTGGATAGATAGTGCAAGACAGAAATATCGTAATCACAGAGACTGATGAAGGTAATACAACAGTAATTACCAATGAAAAGGATTATGATACTAAAGCTTTTGAACATATATCCACAGGTTCGTATAAAAAACTGGTTCAATAAAACTCCAAATACTTAAAAATCAAATCAGAGACAAGTCAACTTTTGGAATAACTAAAACCATTTATTGGTGTCGCTTTATGCTTAGGTGCATTTTGGTTTATCTAACATTTACAAATCATACATACCACTATGGTTTTTAATGGACGTCACAAGCACACCTACATGTGAATTATCAAAATATCTAAGCAATACAACGTACATAATGTAATTAAAATTTCCTGACTATGAATCAAGTATATTGAAATTAATTATAGCCAAAAATGAAACCTAGGTGGGGCATGATGTTGTGTTCTCATACACTACCATTGTTATTGACAGATGCCTAGCTTAGTAAATGGCTTATAGAGAGCGATCATGGTTTACACGACAGATGTCTTTTTAGCATCAGTTCAAGCATGAGGTCCATAAAACTTTCATTAAACTCAACCTTATTCACCTTCAATAGCACGCTATATCCAGTATAGCTGACTATGGCCATACTGTTTAAGACACAGAAACAAACATTTTTGCTAATGATAGTTATATGAACGATACTTTTGTCGTCATTAAAAAGATTTTCCCTTCAGATCGCTTAATACATTATATTCACTTACGAGAACGAAAACGACCTCGGAGATTTATCATGTTTGGATAGCTTAGTTAAAAGAAATTCAAGTGCAACTCTAGGTCTAAGTATATTCCCAGAACCAACACTAACTGTCAAATTGACTTCAACTGATAACATCCATTCAGTGAAAACTCTCTCTGGCCCTAAATCTATTTAGAAGAGCGTCCGATAGAGCAGAAATTTATAACTGACATTACAGTTTAACAATTTTCCTATGAATATTATTAAAAATGCAACAGAACGAAACGATTCACTGCTAAACAATAGTCCGAATGAGGTACCATGGATTGGAACCATAGTTTTACCACGCTGACATCCTACAACAGGAGAACTCCAAAGAGCCTTAAGACAATACAAAATTAAAGCACATTACAAAACAACATGCTCCCTTAGTAACGCTTTAGTTCATATAAAGGATGAAATCCCTTTGATGTTAACACAGTACCGCGTCTACAAATTAGGATGTACGGATTGTGATGGCTTCCATATCGAAAGATCGACTCGCGGAACCTAGACTCGAGTTAAAGAAAACATGAAGAACACAAAAACCACCAAATCATCTTACACAGCTTGGAAGACTCAAAAATTAATCATTAATAGCAGTACATACCAATATCATTAACTATCAAATCAATATTAAAAATATAGAAATAACAGAAAATTACTTTTTTCAAATCCAAAGAAGGGCAGGTAGCTGAAGCTCTCCATACAATACTAAATCATACTGCCCTAATTAGAAAAGAAAGCCTTAATATCCATTCAACTTGCAATATCTATCCGTTACCATATCTGATTCTCTTCACACTTGACATTATTACCTTACACATAAATTCAACTAAATCCTTCCTCATTATAAATGCTACATTTTTCACACCCATTAACACATACAAATCCACAAGCAGATTTCACATGAACAGCCTTGACTAGAGTCTCTTGACATTGACTTTGTCAGACTCAATTTCGATTGATTGTACTAAATATTTTTGCTTTGTTTGTTTTCACACTATTTAAACATGGGTTAAGCTTGGTTAATTCGTTTATTTACTCTTTGAAGAAGTGGCTCGTATTAGATCACAATACGTCAGAACTTTTCTACTTATTGGAATATTAAAAATATATTATTTTTAAGATTAATGAGTACAGTGTTGAAGTTTTTGTTAGTGAAGAAACTGTTCAACTAAAATGCACTATGGAATGAAAGCCTGGTACAAAACACATGAAACAGTTCAAATTAGTAACAATGGGTCAACTGTTTTTCCAAAATAGATCAAGTTGTTCATTATCAGCTCTTTATCTTCCCACAACAAATCAACACCTGAAACTGTACTATTCAAGAAAGTAATATTTCAGTTTTGTTAGTCTAACAGTTTTGGAATAAGTACTAGACAGAATTCCACTACTCATTATCTGGACCTATTCACTAACGATTTCTCTTACATGCTCAAAATTTTTATTGCTAGTCTACCTAACTCATTGTAAATTTCATCACTTCATTTAATTATACATAACCTGTGCAGAAGCAGTAACCAGTAATAAGCATAGCTGTCTCGTTGTAACAACTTGTATATCCTGTAAAACTCTAAGGGATGTAGAAAATTCCACTTAGTGACCAATGTAAGGAACCCAGAATTATCTAGGCGGCCATGGTGACTCTTACTCGTAAAATAGTGAGAATTTTACTGATGCACTGATCGTGGCTCACATGGTCAGAAGCTTTTATTCAAAATCCACAAATACAGCTAGGTGGATTCCTCAGAAAAAATAGGCCAGTCAAAACAAAACATAGTCAGAACAAAATTATCATTAATACTTTGAACGAAACGATTATATTATTACGTAAGCATTATACTTAATAATAATATGAACCATGTTGTTCATAAAAAATTTTTATAATGAAAGAAATATGTGTACATATGCTATGTGTACAAAAACACCGCATCCCATGCACAGACCATTATTTATCAGTCTTATTTGCTGGATTTAATCCATTTGATTTTGTTCCATTTTCTACTACCTTTCCATTATCTAGATTATCAGGTTTCTGCGTAGCACGCTTAGTTTGGTCGCCAGAACCAACAGAAACTTTTTTCGACTCTGTATTACTACCAAAACCTTCTTCGTTTCTTTCAGTTTCACGATTTGTTAACTTATTACTAATTAGATCGTGTAAAGCAAGTATTGCTCTCATTATAGCAGCAACATAAATAACAAGCATTTGGTCGTTAGTATTGACGTGAATTGCACGGACTGTATCATGCAGTTTGAGATCGGGAAGTAAATTGAAAATGTCCTGCAACTGGTATATTATACCATGATTAACAGGAAGCTTGTCGGAAGAAACCAATTGTAAGTATTCACGAATTTCACACAACTGTCTTAATAAACCAGATAATCCATCTAACTGACAGCCAATTCTTTGTGATAATGAACCAAGTGATGTATCCTTAATATCTCTGTAAACGAAAAAGAAAAATACGGTGGTTTAGTATTAAAAACACGAAAGGCATACGTGCATTTAGATTTTATGAAACAAATTAACGTATCTTTTCATGAAGGGACTTCTTGAAGTAATGCACTTTTGTATTGGTTGAAAAGAAAAACTGAACTTGTTAATATGTTTTTAACATAAGCCATTTTTTGTACTTTCAGTAATTACATATAAAACATATGACTAATTTCACAATTAAACTACCAAACGGTTTTGGGCTAGCTGGTTCTCGCCAGCAGGCTTCATCTACCATCTTCAAGGAACCGATGTTTACATTGACGTTCAAACTCACATCACCTGATGATACGATAAGAAGTTTTACAACGCAGCAACTTGATCATTGTGTAAGCAGTTGTTTTATAGAACATGTAGCTATGTGATGTTATGTATTTACTTAAATAGCTGGTTAGTAAGAAGCATTACACTGTATACAGCAATTAAAAAGGCCTTTATAATATGAAATTATTGTGATTATTAAAATCTTACCGTAGTAAGTGTTCAACACCAACTTCTTCAGCTTCTTCAGCATCCACTTCCGATCGAAGATGGTCGAAAGATTTCGTTGTTGGCGACCCATCCTTTAAAAAAGCCATAAATTATGATGAAATTTATGAAAAAAGATAGGTATCATGTGAACAAAGAACTTTGTAGTATTAAAAACAAACGGATTTCTGTTGACAAACCCAGATGATTTAAAATCTTACGTTCTACGGTCTTTAGATAACAGATTAATCTTTCAAACAAAACATGGCACATTTTTAATCAAAAAAACAGAATTTAGTATCACGAAAGAGATGTCCTATAGTTAACGAAGTATTAGAGAATAAACGCAAAAGCACTTAACAAAACTCATCTGTCCTATAAGCTTGACTTAGTATCTATTTACGAGACTAAAATCTGCAGCACGACTTCACCAACTTCTAGAAAGGACCTTAATTGCTAGCACGTTAGGTTACTGAATTATATGGTCTACATATTTCTACGGAGGTTAGGCCATTGATCAGGCAGAGTCACTCTTGACCTTACAACATTAAACAACGTATGGATTGTTGTTTTCTTTCCTCCAGATCACTTCGAAGAGTCGTGCTGCGGATTGATTCGAATATTTTTTCTTACGGACAACCAAACTCTGAAACTAGGGGGTGGTAACGACTTCCGTCAAACAACAGTTAGTCAGTCAGTTACAACATAGCACTTCGTACGTACGTACATCAGTTCAAGTTGTCATATCACATTAGCCCATAGATGCATTTGTCAATTTAATTCAAATCCCGTAGTGGCAGAGACAGTAGAAGTATTATCAGTAATCGGAGAGAATTAAAGTTTGAAGGAATTATTCAAGTAGTATAATTCAGTGAAATAAATTTAGAAAGAGAAAGGGGTGATAAGGAATTCAGAAAATTAGAATTTCAGAGAAAACAAAGGGTGAATGCACCTGCGCCATTGTAAATGATTTTCAGCCACGTCGCTACGAGTTTCTAACCATCGGTTACTATCGGCTCATGGATCCCAACCAGGTGACCTACACTTACCAACACGGCTCAGTGCAGTCTTCAATGACATCATGGATTTGCTAGATGTTTTGGTTTGGCCGCCCCTAGCTTTCTTTCAGCCTACTCTTACATCACAAAACATAGCTGCCTGAGGTAGTCGGCGGTTGTGCACAATGAACACATGTCGTAACCCCTTCAAATGATGAGGTTTCAATACTTAGCCAATCGATCTGCCGTCCCTACCTAGTACTCGTTTCATAACGACAGCATTGCTTACTCGTTTGTCCCACGATACACGAAAAATGATTCGAAAACCAGCAACCGACGACTATGTTTCGCATCCAAATAGTAGGATGGAGCGAACTGCACAGTACACACGTCCTTTGGTTAGCAACCGTATATCTCGCCTGCGCCATAGGTGACGCAGGATAGCAAAAGCCAATTGAGTTTTCTGTATCCGAGCTGAGATTTCGTCAGTGACCAAGCCATCAGAACTATTCAGACTCCCCGGATAAGTGAAGCGGTCAACACGCTCGACTACTTCACTCCCTATCACTAGTTCAGGTGGCGATGCAAGCCAACCCTGAAGCAAAATTTTGCATTTCGACGGGGAGAATCGTATCCCGAACATTCTAGCATTGTTGCTTAGGGTAGTAAGAAGACTACATTTTGTCAGCGTCTTCGACAAATAGAACCGTCATCGGCATATTCTAAGTCAACAAGCGAATCTCATGGTAGAGGATCCATCCTGAAAAGTAAGACAATGATGATGTGGACTCCAAAAGTATGTCTACGACAAGGTTAAGCAAGAATTGAGAAGGTGGACATCCCTAACGAACACCGCTTGGAGTAATCAACCCCGATGACAGTTCGCCATAAGCTCTAACTCAACCAGTAGTGTTCGAGTAGAGAGTCTGTATAAGGTTAATGTACTTCTTTGGTACACCTTTCAATCACTGACACTGCCACAGAACCTCACGATCCACAGAGCTAGATGCCGCTTTAAGGTCAAGTAACACAACTATAGCGGGACGTCGAAATGTGTGTTTATGTTCCGGGACCTGACAAAGAGTTAATATGTGGTCTATACAGCCATGTCCAGGTCTGAAACCAGCCTGATTTCTCGAGTCCAGTCAGTCAGTCAGTTGCAACGTAGAACTTCATACGTAGTACATAAGTTCATGTTGCCATACCACATTATTAGCACAGAGACGCAAATGTCAAATCAAATCCCATAGTGATAAAGATAGTAGAGGTATTAATGTTAATAAAGAAGACTAGAGTTCGAAGATATTATTAAAAAAATATAATTCAGTGAGATAAGATTATAAAGACAAAGGCAGAGGTCCCGACGAATCCAGAAGATTAGGATTTGAGAGAGCTCAAAGAGTGGATGCACTTGCGCCATTGCAAACGATTTTGAGCCATGTCGTTCAAGGTCTCTAACCATTGATGACTTTCGTCTCGCGGACCCCAACCAGGTAGTCTACATCTACCAACATGACTCAGTCCACTTGTCAGTGACTTCATGGATTTGTGCCATGTTTTGGTCTGGCCGCCCCTAACTTTCTTCCAACCTACTCCTACACCACAAAACATAGCTCGTCGGGGCAGTCGGTGGTTAGCCATACGTAACACATGTCCCAACCACCTCAACTGATGAAGTTTCACCACTTCATCGATTGATCTGCCATCCTTACCTAGTACTCGTTTCCTAACGACAGCATTGCTTACTCGGCTGTCCCACGATATACGAGCAATGCTTCTTAAACATCTATGATCGAATACTAGTAACCTACGAACATCTTCTACTCTTAACGGCCATGTTTCACAGCCATATAAGAGAACGGAACGAACTGCTGCGCAGTACACCCGCCCTTTGGTTAGCGAACGGATATCACGCCTACGCCATAAGTGACGCAGGTTGGCAAAAGCCAATCGAGCTTTCTGTATCCGAGCTGAGATTTCGTCAGTCACCAGACCGTCAGCACTGATGAGACTCCCAAGATAAGTGAAGTGATCAACACGCTCGACTACTTCACTCCCTATCACTAGTTCAGGTGCCAATGCAACCCAGTCTTGAAGCAACATTTTGCATTTCGAGGGGGAAAACCGCATCCCGAACATGCTCGCATTGTTGCTTATGGTAGTCAGAAGACTCTGCATTTTGTCAGCGTCTTCACCGAATAGAACTATGTCATCGGCATATTCTAGATCAGTAAGCGACTTTCCTGGTAGAAGGTCAACCCCTGAAAAATCTGACGAGCTTAATGTTAACTCTAAGAGGATGTCTACGACAAAGTTAAACAAGAATGGAGAGAGTGGACAGCCCTGACGGACACCACTTGATGTAGAGAATTATTTCTCGAGTCCATCAAACAACAATTATTCGCATCCACCAAACAATCATCAAGACTGAAAAGAATCCTTAAATACACGAACTTCATGCGAATGTGTCGGATTTGAAACAGCTGACCAATAATTAAGCATAGAATGATAAATTTTTGATATTGTAGGGAACCAATTCCTCTAAACTGTGCACAAACTCCAAATCCCAACCAATTCTTCAATCAATCAAGCTTATATTCTTGAAGCGGTAACTTATTCATGTTCCCTATTTTCACTCGATCGAGTTATTGTTGGTTTTCCTAAAGGTTGGAAGCCGATATTAGTATTACTAAATCATGGTCATGAAAAGAAGATAGTTGAACGATAAATGAAGGTCAGGAATGTTCTTACATGTTTTGTGTAGTTTGGTCTACTCCACTCTAAATGCAATAAAACAGTCTAGTAAGGTACACAATTAAGTTAATTTTTATTGATACCAAAACAGTTCCATTAGGTTACACAAGGGAGGTAAAATTGGAATGTTGAGATAAATCTCTTAAATCGAACGACTAAAACCGATGTCAAGTACTTTTAATACAATAGTTTGATAAAGTACATCAAAACAATTTGTGTTTATTGATCTTGTTCATCTAAACACTAGACTGTCGAGAAATAGGCAGCAATCTTACAACACAAGACTAGATCCGGAAAGATATTTATTGCTTGCTTGCGAAAAGCACTATGGAAACTACAGGACTGAAGTATGCTTTGAGTGGTAAACACAATCAGTCTCCTATCACACTTTTTCTAAGAACTAGTGACTTTATTCAGCTGTGTAAAGTGTGTTGAATAAAGTACAGCTTTATCTCACATAGCAGCTGATAATTAAGTAGCTTAACAACACTTATAGTGCAGATCGTGAGATGGATTCCTAAAGACAAATGTTATATAGAAACGAAACCATCGAATTTTCAACTGAATTGTAATCCCAGTTGGTCGAATGATTCTTTGCTGCTGTAATAACCACATCGTAGTTGTAGCATTACATGCGAAAGCATTATTAAGTGAAGCAGTGCAAAAACTCATTGCAGATTATGGACAAGCAAGTATTCCGAGACCAGTCATTGTATAAACTAACTGACGTGTTAGATGTATAAACGAACTCTTATAGAACGATCGTTCACTCCATATAGATAAATGTCACTGAACACAGTGTTCTGTAAAACGGCACTAAATATATCTATAAAAAATAGTTGTCAGTCGATGTTCCATGAAGCCCAAGAAACATAAAAAACCCAAGCATTTCTGAAAGTACGATAACTTACATCATGGACTTCTTCAACTGCGATATAAGCCTCAGTAGGTAAACCGTCAACTTCTTTCCTTCTGACATCAACAACTACCAGTACTGAGTTTGGAGCATATCTCCGGAAAAGTTCGTTAATTTTGATGTCGTTCGTACAAAGTTTTGGACCAGAGTGGTACCAACCAACAATTTTTTCCCGAGCTAGGCCAGAATATATTTATTGAAAAACGTTACCGTTAACTTTCTTAAACATAGCAAACATGCTTTCCAAATAATCGTGGTCGAGAAACCAAACATCTGGATCAACGGCATCTTCCTCGAAAGGAACTGAAGACTACACCCTAAGCATGTGAATCTTACCTGCGAAGCTATTGCTGACATCCAGAATGTTTCCGTTTAGTGAACCCAAAAGAACACCTACAACTCTTTTCTGACCACTGGTGACCTTTCCGGATCGACTATAGTGATCTACAACCCCAAGCAGTACAAGTGGATGAACCACTACTTTTTTTATTTTCGTTTGTCCAGGTGTCTTCTTTTTTACAGAATCGTTTTCTTCAGTATCCAAAGTCTGGGTCCAATCCAATGAAATAAACAGAATATTACCATACTGACTGAGCAGGACAACTTGATTAGCCGCGTAGATAATCGAAGGACACAAAGAAGGTCAGGACTATAATCTTCCTGTCAATGTCCAATATGTTAGTATGACAAATAATTTCCTTGCTTCGGTTTATTCGCGCCAGGATATTGTTTTAAACTTTTAGTATTCCTAATTTTGAATTGTCTCACCGTCAGTAAAACTAGTCAACATGATATCTGTATGAGTGCCTTAGGGGGATAAATGTATTTATTCCAGGTAGCTGAATAGCTAGAACCAGAGGATCTCGGGTCACTTGGTGACGTATCGTTTGACTATGATGTAAAAGATTTGAAAATAAAAGTAGGAGGCAGCAGGATTACTACATGGATAGACACGTTTTACAAACGATTAGACACGTAAAGAAGGATATGTGGTATTGGTAAAAAATAAGGTGGGGTAGAATGGGCTACTATTGACAAGTGGAGGCAATAATGATAATAACAGACAAGTTTAAGAACACTGTACAGGTGTAACTTATCAATGAGGAAACATCTTCCTTTCTCAATAGAAATAGTTAAACTTTGATGACGTCGAAAGACTGATCATCTGCCATGGACACGTGCATGGCTGAGAAAAATACTTGAAGGACCTAACCGTTGTGATTAATAGTGCAAAAGTATGTGGTGTTTGACTGCAAATATGTGAAAGTAAAGGATGAGGTTGGAGTAAGATCTTTTACCGGAACGACATCGGGTCTTCATAACGAAGTATATTCCTAGGTGATAACATTGATATTCATAGGATTTATTCCTCAGACTTACGAATTATTAGGCCTAGTATGGACATAGATATCAATAGAATTCAAAGGCTATTTAGACTTTAATTGCACTCCATAAAGGCATACTGAGCATTTAAACACATACTTGTTTGCAAAGTGATTTCGGGTTCCATCGAGACTCGAGGTAGTTCTCTTTTTTTTGAGAGATGGGCGACCACCAAAAGATTTAACATCTACATAATGAAACACCATAAATGAACTAGCTTCTTAAATAACGTAACCTGATATTAAGAAAGTGGATGTAGGTGTCATATACTGTCAATAAAAAATCGGCGCATTCATCAGCCTTCTAAACAATTCAAGGATAGCTCATAAATACAAAGAGTATTTTGGTTCATCATCTCTAGTATAATTCTTTTTCAGTTTCTGCGATATTTCCAACAGTGTTTCAGTTATCGCTTGGAAATCACCTCTTTCTACGTAAATAGAAATGCACTGAGTTTCGTTAATTGATTCAGTGTTACACTGACTTATTAAACAGTCTACCAAAATATCTTGCGCATTCGGAATTTGTGAAAGCTTCACATGAATTTTCTGTGTATCATATTTGCTTAGCAAGGCTAAGGCTTTGGCTGCATTTTTCAGGCGAGATTAATTCAAAGAGGTTTCTCATGTTGCGGCACGTGAATCTATTATCATACTTACAGCTTTCTCTTAGCCGAGTGAGTAGGCGAATCGATTACACGTCACAAATATTCACTTGATTTTGCGAAATATCCGTTCGGCTACATTACTACAGTTTATCCAATTTAAGTTTTCTTGAATGGACTTATTCTGAGAAGTATTTATTAGGCTCACTGAAAAACCTTGAAACCTATAGAGGATTTGTGTGGTAACCAGGCCCGATTACCTATGGTCACCACCACAGATCGGTTTAGTGCCAACTATCAGGTTAAGTCCTCCCGTAGGATTGAGACAGGGAAGAAAGCGTGATCGTGTATATTTGTTGGGCGATCTTGCGATATCATAATAATACCGAGATCATGCCGATGTTTACAGACGAGACTACTATGTGTACGTGATTAAGCTCGAAGTGACTGGCAGACGGAAAATTTGCTTCTCTTGATACAATTGATCAAAACGTTACTGTAAAACAATCACGGGAACAATCGGTTGCAATAAATGTTTCCATTACACCAATCGTGCTCTCTTCATAAAAGTAGATCACTACAGATTACTGATTTATGTGCGTGCACATTCTGACGACTTTGACTTTATATCTTCTTTGAAAACGGCTTTATATGGCCAAAATTCTTAGCCACCAAATATAGAAAGTAAGACTCCTTAGTGGTCCGAAATGCGATTCCGTATAGTAATAAGCTATGCAAAAATCTACTACTTCATTACTGTGATTCAGTTTTGGTTGAACCCGTTTATTGAGATGGAGACAATTAAAGGCCTAACATAGTGTCAGATTCATTAATTTATCTTATTCATTCACTTATACAGACAGATATAGGCATGCAAAGCCTGAAAGCGAAGTGAAGCAGAGTGTTGTAGGTGATTTAGCAAACTTCATTGGATGATTCCAGATTAACAATTTACGGTCGGACGAAATATGATGAGCAGGTGATAAGCAACGTAAGCGATAAAAACAGATAAGTTTACAAACGAATTCCTAGAAAGATAAAAAAATATGTGTGAATAATTACTCCAGAATAACTAGTAAAAGTAATTTGTCCAAGATCTAGCAGAAGCCATGTGGACTTGACATACTCGTAGGCACTATGGGTCGGGTTTTAATTAAAATTACGGCTTTCTAGTCGAAGATCTATCAGCCAATTTAGACACTTGTTTATTTCATCACTTAGACTCCCTGAAGTTTTACAGATGCACTTGGCTTTATCAAACATTAAAATTTCACTATGCTTTGTATGTCATAAAAATAGCAAGATTAAGATAAGTGGTAATTTTGTCACTTTTGAGATAAAAATAATTATTGATAGGCTTAGTTTTATGGGAACTCCGCCAGTAGAACCTTAGGGGCTACTGCCGGTCCCAAGCCCGGATAAAGGAGGAGGCGTGGGCATGGAGTTGGCGACCCCATTCCACCAAAAACTAACTTGCCAAAAAACGCCAACCAGGAAAAATTATTCAAACCATTTTAATACTGCCCTGGGAGTTGGGAGAATTAGAACATCGCGTGATGAAAGCCGAGTTCCCTCGGAAGTCACGGGGCCGATGCCTCTTCTCACAACCAGAGCAACCATTCTTTTAGGTACATGGAACGTTCGTACATTGTGGGAGACTGGAAGACTATTTCAAGTTGCCGCAGAAATGAAAAGATACAACCTCGAGGTGCTCGGCATCAGTGAAACGCATTGGACACAGATAGGACAACTGAGACTAGCTTCAGGGGAACTGCTGTTATACTCTGGTCATGAAGAGGAAAATGCTTCACATACACAAGGAGTTGTACTGATGCTGTCCAAACATGCACAAAAGGCACTGATAGGATGAGAATCTCATGGACCCAGGTTCATTAAAGCATCCTTCAAAACAAAGAAAGAGGACATTACAATGAACGTCATCCAATGTTATGCACCTACCAACGACTACAATGACGACGTTAAAGATCAATTCTACGAAAGGCTGCAGTCAATCGTCGATAAATGTTAACCAAAGGATTTGACGATTCTTATAAGAGACCTGAATGCCAAGGTTGGCATGGACAACACTGGATATGAAGACATCATGGGACGACATGGACTGGGAGAAAGTAACGAAAACGGTGAGAGATTTACAAACCTATGTGCCTTCAACAAACCAGTCATCGGTCGCACAATATTTCCGCACAAACACATACACACAAAGCCACATGGATTTCACTGGACCACACTACTCAGAACCAAATTGACCATATCTGTATCAACAAAACGTTCAGAAGGACTATGGAGGATGTGAGAACCAAGAGAGGAGCTGATATAGCCTCAGATCACCACTTGCTGGTAGCCAAGAAACCCTGGATAACGGGACAGACAACATCACAGAAGTTTAATACAGCCTTTCTTCGGGATACCGTAAAACTCAACGAATTCAAGATAGCCCTCACCAATAGGTTCCATGCCTTTCAGGATCTACTCAATGGAGAGGAAGCAACATTGGAGTACAATTGGAATGGGATTAAGGAGGCAATCACTTCAACATGTCAGGAGGTCCTTGGTCGCAAAAAACAGCATCACAAGGAATGGATCTCTGTTGGTATTCTTGAAAAAATTGAAGAAAGGAGTGTTACGGGAGAAACGAAGACATTTTGCTGATCAAAACCTTTATATAAATATAACTAATTTCACTGTGTTTTTTGGGCACATTTGTTTTACTTAACTTATGAACTTGTTTGAATTATTATTTCGGCCATTTTGGACTCCTGTTTCTCTTGGTTGTTCGTTTGCAGTTTTTTGCTCCAAGAACCCTTAAAATAGAAGGTAATTGTAATTATTATAATTATTGTTGTTAGAACGACATTGGTCGTCTATTTGTAATAACGTATTTTGGTCGATTTTGTGATTTGGAATAAACTTTGGTATCTACTTTGGAGTTTCGTTCTTATTTAATATTTGGGATCGTGAATTGGAAATAGATCGACAACCGTGCTTCAAAGGATCGAAAAGCAAAAAACTGGACGTAACAAAAGTTCTTCTATTTTTGGCTTTGTCACACATTGGATTCTTTTGGTCGTTTGGCTCCAGAGGTTCTTCAGTTCAAATTTTGGTCGTTGGAAACTTTTGGAAATTTGGGTCCAAAAGTTCTTCTAACTTTTAATTTGGTCGTTGGATACTTTGGACAATTCAATTTTGGTTCTTTGGTTATACTTTGGATACTC
>OX103979.1:19550192-19594150 GCA_944470395.2 Schistosoma turkestanicum
GATCCGCCGATGGCCTAACTGACTTCGCAATTAAGTTACGTAATGTATGTATAACATTGAAGTAAATGAGGTATATGTCTGATGTGAATTCTACGGCTAATCGGGAAATAATTGTGTCACGTTTACCCCTGGAATTACAGAATAAATGGATGGAAGCTGCTGATAGGATCATGATGACCGGTAGAGAGCCGATATTTGAAGAATTAATGATGTTTGTAGAAGAAAGAGCCAGGACTGCGCGATCACATTTTGGTAGATTGTTACATTGTAACTCAAGGTTCCGTAAAGGTAATTATGAAGGCCAAGTTGACAGGAGATCACGCTTTAATGTAGTTAAGCGGGAACCAAGCAACTCATTCAAGGCTTTAAGTTGCGAAATTTGTTTTGGTGATCACAATGAGAAAGACTGTATGAAGTTTTCAAAAATGAATGTTACAGAGAGGAGGCAGGAAGTGAGAAAGCGTGGTCTATGTTACTTGTGTTTAAGGAAGGGTCTGTTACGTCCAGTGTTTTGCTTTTCGATCCTTTGAAGCACGGTTGTCGATCTATTTCCAATTCACGATCCCAAATATTAAATAAGAACGAAACTCCAAAGTAGATACCAAAGTTTATTCCAAATCACAAAATCGACCAAAATACGTTATTACAAATAGACGACCAATGTCGTTCTAACAACAATAATTATAATAATTACAATTACCTTCTATTTTAAGGGTTCTTGGAGCAAAAAACTGCAAACGAACAACCAAGAGAAACAGGAGTCCAAAATGGCCGAAATAATAATTCAAACAAGTTCATAAGTTAAGTAAAACAAATGTGCCCAAAAAACACAGTGAAATTAATTATATTTATATAAAGGTTTTGATCAGCAAAATGTCTTCATTTCTCCCTTAACAGGTTCACATAGCCAAGTCGTGTAAGTCGGACACAAGGTGTGACGTTGATAATTGTAAGATTCGGCATAATCCGTTATTACATATTGATGCTACTAACAAACATGTAGTGAACTTTGCTAAGGATTGGAAATTGTCAAAGGTTTGTTTGGGTATCGTTCCGGTTAGACTATATGGCCCCAAAGGATGTCTGGAAACATACGCTCTTCTAGATAATGGTTCAGATACCTCTATTGTATGCGAAGAGTTAGTTAATCGGTTAGGTCTCAAAGGTAAGGAGACTTCAATAAAGGTGACGACTGTGAATGCAACTTCTACTTGTGAATGTCTGGAAGTAAATTTAGAGGTATTTTCATTAGATGAGCGGGGTTCTATAAAGATCAACAAGGCCTATACAATCAAGAAACTTCCGATCGATTCGGCAGAACCTTTAACCGAACTCCAGCTGAGAAAGTGGAAACATTTAAAGGACATAACTCTACCGAGGCTGCAAAGTAATCTAGTAGGAATATTGATTGGGTGTGATGCTCCAGATGCACATTGGGTCCTTGAACAACGCCTGGGAGACAGGAAGCATCCGTTTGGTGTGCGTACTCATCTCGGTTGGATGATTTTAGGTCCTAAAGAAGCATCGAGGTCTTTACATCAAGTTCAGTCGTGTCATTGTTCTACTAATGATATTTTGCGAGATATAGAAAGATTATATAATCATGAATTCGAGGATGCAGATGGGTTTCGTAATGAATATTCTGTCGAAGATAAAAGAGCTTTAGAAATAGTTAATAGTTCCTTTAGACTGGAAGGTGGCCATTTCCAAGTTGGTCTACCCTGGAAGTATGATAAGCCAAGGCTACCGAATAATTTGGAACTAGCTGAACGTAGACTAGAGTGTTTAAGGAAGAGGTTTATGAAGGATAATAGTCTTCTGGAAAAATATCAACTTGTAATGATTAAACATTTAAGTAAAGGCTACATCATTGAAGCTAGTAAGGAGGAATTCGACCGTGATGCTGTTTGTTGGTATATTCCTCATCATCCTGTTATCAACCCTAAAAAGCCTGGAAAATTAAGAATTGTTTTTGATTGTGCAGCTGTTCTCTTAACGATCAGCTTTTGAGAGGACCTAATACGGTAAATAGTTTAATTGGTATACTTCTACGATTCAGATTATGCAACGTAGCATTAGCCGCTGACATCGAGGAGATGTTCCTTCAAGTAAAGATTCCGAAACGAGACAGGGGAGCGTTTCGACTATTATGGTGGGAAGACGGTGATATAGGACGAAAGGCTAAAGAATATTGTTTGACAGTTCATCCGTTTGGAGCCGTGTCCTCTCCCTTTTGCGCTAATTTCGCTCTTCGGAAGACGGTAGATATATTCGGAAAGGAATTGAATAAAGATGTCCAGGAAGTTGTAGATAAGAGTTTCTATGTCGACCCCTATTTAACATCAATTGATAATGTGCAGAATGCAATCGAGCTTGCAAAAACCCTTGGTTTACTACTCAGAAAAGGTGGGTTCAGACTGACCAAGTGGATAAGTAACTGTTTACAGGTTCTCGAATCAATTCATCCAGAAGAGAGAGCAGAAGCCGTAAAAGAGATTGACTTTGAGAGACTTCCTACGGAACGCACATTGGGATTATTTTGGAATACTATGGTTGATGCGTTTGAATTTAAAGTTCGCATACCGAAATGCGCTCTCACTAGGCGAGGTATATTGTCGAGTGTAGCTTCATTATACGACCCCTTGGGATTGTTAGCACCATTCACACTTCCTATGAAGCAGTTACTTCAACGTTTGAGTAAATTGGGACTAGGATGGGACGAAGAGATTCCAAGTGAGGAAGGCAAACGCTGGTTAGAGATTTTAAGTGGATTTCAGATGGTTGAGAACGTTAGTTTTCCACGCTGTGTATTATTTCCACAATCAGATCGCTCGCTCCTGGAACTTCATATTTTCTGTGAAATTGGATATGGGGCAGTGGCATACATCCGTTCTTACATCGATGCTACTATTATTAAGAAGCCTAAACTTCGTTCTCTTTCGGATGCTATGACTAGCAATGGAAATAGTAGTTATCGGAATCTTAGTAGTGACAGCGATAGTAGGAAGACAGAAAGTGTGAGCAGTCCACCTATAGTGACTAGTCGATCAACTTCATCGAATGAGCCTTCTAATGATTTGACGTCACCGGGCCCTGTCGCGAATGTTAAGTTGATTGAGGATGCACAAGGTTGTGTAACTGTAAGTGTTCCTACTTCGGTTGACTGTCAGTCAAGTGATGATTAGAAGGAAGTGTCCGATGGTAACAGCCAGTCTACAGTGTTGCATGATAACGATGCTATTGACGTGCATATGTCGTGTGTCTCTGAAACGGAACAGGAAGAACAACAAGTGAGTTTATCGGTTTTGGATTGTGACACTAATGCTGTTCTTTCATGTAGCGAGATGAGTTATACAACAATGGAAGAGTTCCACTCTACGGATGCTAATGCAGACTGAATCGACGCAACCTGTCTGACACAATGGAATCATGATGACGAGGATAATAATCTGGATGTCACTGATATGACAAATGAGTTGCCGACGATGACGAATGCTGATCAAACCCCCTCTGTATCAGGAGATGGAGAGTTAGATATTGGTCCCATGTTATGCCACTTAAAGTCTTCAGGAGACGAGGAAACGTCAAAATCGGAGATCCCACCCTTGCATATAATCTATGAGTCAAGAACTTCTGTTTATAAGTCAGCATAACGGGCTTCATCGTATCTGCTGTTTGGAGAAATGGGTGGTGGATTGACGACTCATCCACATGAGGTAGAAGGTAAATCTCTAAGAGGATTCGACCAGCTTTACGACGTGTTGTACATGTTCGTGTGGGTTAATTGGGTAAGGTTTATACTACCGTTAGGTCATGCTACGATAGATAGGGGAATCAAGGACCAGATGTCGAAGGTGCAGGTACATAGTTAGTTTGATAGGTTATATCCATGTTGTAGGGCGGGTAGGCGTACTGCTGTAAGTCCTGCTCGTTCTTCCGGCGTGGATTAGGGGATGAGAGTGAACCGTAAATTGAAGTGTTAGAAAGGGCTTGTTTTGCTTAGAGGGATTTTGTGGGCTGGTGTAGAATGTATATTGAATGTTTGTTGTTGATTGCTTGTGATGCAATGACGGCGGAAAAGGCTGCAACGGACGGAAACTTTAGACAATTGTACGAAACAACAAAGAATCTCACCGAAAACTATCGTAAACCAGAACGACCAGTGAAAATCAAGGAAGGGAAAGTAATCAGCAACACTGAAGAACAGAGAAATAGGTGTGTAGAGCAGTTTCAGGAACTATTGAATCGACCAGTGAACACACACAACATCGACGCAGCATCCACGGACCTCGCAATTATTATTGGCGCACCAACAATTGAAGAGATCAGCATGGTCATCAGACAAATCAAGAGTGGCAAATCAGCAGGACCAGACAACATTCCAGCAGAGGCAATGAAAGCATATGTAGAAACAACTGCGAAAATATTTCACATCCTCTTCAAGAAGATTGGGGATGAGGAACAAGTACCATCAGACTAGAAAGAAGGATACTTCATCAAAGTACCAAAGAAAGGCGATCTCAGCAAGTGTGAGAACTACAGAGGCATCACTCTTCTTTCAATAACAGGCAAACTCTTTAACAGGTTATTGTTAAACAGAATGAAGCACTTCATAGACGTCCAACTTCGAGATCAACAGGCCGGATTTCGTAAGAATCGACCGTGTACTGACCAAATTGCTACATTACGGATCATTGTGGAACAATCAACTGAATGGAACTCACCACTCTACATCAACTTCATCGACTACGAGAAAGCATTCGATAGCGTGGATAGGAAAACACTGTGGAAGCTTCTTCGACACTATGGTGTGCCTGAGAATATAGTTAACATCATACGGAATTCTTATGATGGATTCAACTGCAAACTCGTACACGAAGGACAGCTAACAGACTCGTCCGAGGTGAAGACCGGTGTCAGGCAAGGTTGCTTACTCTCACCCTTTCTCTTTCTCCTGGTGATCGACTGGATTATGAAAACGTCAACATCTGGAGGGAAGCACGGTATCAACTGGACAGCTGGACGATCTGGACTTCGCAGATGACTTGGCTCTTCTATTTCACACGCAACAACAAATGCAAGAGAAGACGACCTCTGTAGCAGCAGCCTCTGCAGCAGTAGGTCTCAACATACATAAAGGAAAAAGCAAAATTCTCCGATACAACACAACATGCACCAACCAAATCAATTTTGATGGAGATGACTTGGAGGACGTCAACACCTTTACATATCTGGGCAGTTTCGTCGACGAGGAAGGTGGATCTGGTGCAGATGTGAGGGCGCAGATTGGCAAAGCAAGGGCTGCATTTCTACAATTGAAAAATATCTGGAACTCCAAACAACTTTCAACCAAAACCAAAATCAGGATTTTCAATACAAATGTCAAGACAGTTCTACTGTGTGGAGAGGAAACTTGGAGAACTACGAAAGGCATCATCCAGATGATACAAGTGTTTATTAACAGTTGTCTTCGCAAAATACTTCGGATTCGTTGGCCAGACACCATCAGCAACAACGAACTATGGGAGAGGACAAGTCAGATTGCAGTGGAAGAGGAAATCAGGAAGAAGCGGTGGAAGTGGATAGGACACACACTACGAAAAGCACCTAATTGCGTCACGAGACAAGCCCTTACATGGAACCCTCAAGGCAAAATGAAAAGAGGAAGGCCAAGGAACACACTACGCCGAGAAATAGAGAAAGATATGAGAGGAATGAACAAACATTGGACAGAACTGGAGAGGGAAGCCCAGGACAGAGTTGGTTGGAGAAAACTGGTGGGCGGCCTATGCTCCATTGGGGGTAACAGGCGTAAGTAAGTAGTTTTATGGGAAAGAAGTCAAGGTAGAAAGTTGAAGCGCATACACTATTTCACTGAGTTATTAGATTTACATTTCAAATGAAACATTTAATAACCCATTTTGCTTCATCTGTCCTCTGTTTAGTGAAAAACCACACGTGAACATCTCTAACAGATCAACAATATTTCGTCTTCATCTTGAATACAAAGTCCTTACTTTTATCTTCATAATCAAGTCCTGTTTGGGCCGTAGCTGAGGTTAATTTGGTGAGTTACCTACTTCAAATTTTATTCTCCCAACTTTCTGAATTATTGTGTCCATTATTTTACTTGTTTGAAGTTATGGCTATGTTGTATTAGTTTTCAATCTTTCCATTATTCTAATACGTCAATACCTGGGGTCATGCTCTTGTTTTAACTAAATTATATTCACAAAGGATTAAGGCTTTGTGTGTTAATTTCTGGATATGCTTATCAACAAAGATAATCGAATAGCTCGACGACCGCGTAAATCAAGCTACTCTACATAAATCAGTGAACAGTTCTTTGCTGGATATAAAGGCACACCCCCATCGACAACATGACCATATTTTGAGTACCTGGCAGTTTTGTAGACCTAATTAATATCAAGCTGTATGTAGATGCCTAATTATGAGTGCTGAGTGTTACATCCAATGTACCTATTTCGCTAGAAACTGAATTGACAAAGTTCACTCACTACCTTACATAGGACTTTGGATAGACCGACATATGGTCCTCTAAATGTTCGACTCCCATGATACGTTAACTCATTTTACGGTCATTAAGTTGGTAATAACTGATGGATTAATACGTTAAATAGTGAAATCTTTAGAATGGAAACACAACAGAGAGAATGTTCCTTCCCGAACTCCGACTCCCTGTCATATTGAGAATCACGTGAGCCTAGTGGATTAGCTAACATGACAAAACGGTCAGAACTAAGATGAGATAAATTATAATGATTGAAGGACTATTGAAGGAATCAGTATTCATGATGTAATACTGAAAAAGGACAGTTTCTGTATCCTTCCATACAGGTTGTTGTGAAGATATTTAACAGATATTCATTAGTGCCCATACATTTTTGACGTTTCAATATATTTCTATATATTATAAAAAGACATTCAAATAGACGCCTTGTAAGTAAGCACATCTATTTTCACTTAGCTTCAAGATCTTGAACCTCAAAAAATGTTGATCTATTTTAAACTGATCAGAACCACTAACCATAGACTACCACTATTTCAGTCCAATACTTGATTCATAATGTCGAAAATAATCCGGCTGAGGTTTAGATTGTGGAGTTCAGATTCCATTTGCTAGAGAAAGATTGGTACCTCACATCACATCGAAGATTTAAAGCACTTCTCATTCCATTTGGCCTGATATTCGTGGTGTACTTATGTTCGGCTTTAGTTATGCGCAAGGACTTTTCCACTACCATCAGTAACAACGTTGACGCACTGACCGCGCTCCCTGTCTAGTGTCCAAATCATCAAAATTACACAATCAACAACAGTTACATTCAACTTAGCCTAGATATCTTTATGGAAGTAGATAAAACAGTTGACAACATCAAGTGATGAAGATACGGGCGCGACAACTATCGTAGTCGAAACAGTCACATGCACAGTGAGAATGAAATGCGGAGTAAGTAATTATCCTGAACTGCCGAAACACATATTCAACAATTACATGTTCCATTCACTAGCACAATATTATTGGTGCGATATTAATTACAACTGTCTAAATAAGGATAATGAGGACAAATACCATTCATACTTCCGTCAGATATTCTCACTAATTCCAACCACGAACTGCAATTTCCCGAACGAGTCCAAAGCACAAGCAAGAACACAGTATGGAGATGCTGCTGCTAAAATCACAGAATGTTACCACACAAAAAAGATTAGTGTTGTCAAACTCTTTGACAATGAGTGTGTTCGGTTGTCTTCGAAAGAAACCACAATTGGAGAATTTAGTACATTTGTATTAGAAAGCACTTTAACGAGACCCTAGAGATTACATGGACAAAAGCATTGAGAAGGATCTCATCATCAAAGCAGCTACATGACTTTTTGGGTAGTCTGAAGCTAGATTTTCAGGGAGCTAAATGAGAAAACCAATGCCAGCTGCCGTAGAAATAGGTTCGAAGGTAAGAACGGTAAAACCAAGCGGTCATGTTACTAACTGACTGTTGATTTTTGACATATCAGTGATTTTAATGACTTGCTTGACGTCTAAACGATCAATGATGTGAGGCTGCGTAGGCGAGTTCACTCATTATCATATATATTGGAGAGCCCCTCAAAGTCCCTCGGAAAAGTCTGTAGAGGCCCACAAAAACCATGAAAGGCACCCTCCAATCGCAACCCAATATAACCTTTGCAGAAAATTTAGTTATTATTAGAAGCGGATAGGAATTCAGATATTGCGTTCATTTAGCAGATTAATCAATATGATAAATTTTCAGCTCCAGTACACACTGTCTTTTCAAACCATATTTTAAATATTCAGGCTCTTCCATTTCCATCACCATTATGTTACTTCAATTCTAAACGAATAAACTTATTGATTTCATCTAGTTGTGCTTATCCGTGATAAAAACTTAAGCCAACTCACATTTGCATTAGAATTTACAATGATAATGATTTAGCAGGAGAACTATCTAAAAATTCTTTCAAGTTAAGAATTTACATAATATTTAAACGAAAACACTGTACAGTAGAAATTATAACAATAGTAGTTAGATTATGGAAAGCTACGAATTAAAAAGAAAAACGCAAACAACAAGTATGTAGTTGCAAAAATGATTTAAAAAACTTTGATAATCATTGATCATGTTTGGTTTTCTTTAAGTAAAAAAAAAGTGAGGTAGTTCATTTCAAAGTGAAACTGTTTTCAGATCTTTACAGATTTCTTTTAGGCAGTTTCGTACATAGACAAATTTCGGACGTTCTGTACGATCAGCTGACCAACATTTAAGCATTAACTGGTAAACAGAGTCAGGACATTCCAACGGACGTGTTAAACGGCCACCATGTTCCAAAAGTTTAATGATCTATTTTTTTTCAAAAAACAAACAAACAGGAGAAGGATCTAAACGATCTATACTGATAGTAAGAATCGACAAACGTCAAAACACTCGGCAAAAGTTCTATATATCATTAAGTTTGATTTCCATTAATAAATCTTACTCCATATTAACATAGTGAACTTAAATTGATGCCTTCACAAATACTGATTTGAATATTCGAAAATATAAGTTAAGATATAATACATTACATATAAATAGCAAATTAAAACAGAAAAACAAAGTTCATTTCAAATAGTAATGATCAATGCCAAACGATAAATTGGATTTTCACCATTTGACTAATTGAAATCTTAAATTAAACTCAGGTTGAATGATGTACAGTACGTAAGTTTGAATCTACTAACAAATAAACCTCTTATTTAACCAAACACTTATAATTCTTAATTAGATAAATGAATTAGACCCATTTCTACAAGATATTTGAACACAAAATGAAAAATTAATTGAAGTTTATTTTTTTTTTGTAATACTTACTTCTGCATGACTTTGGTCAGTAAATGGTTCAACAGCAAAACTAAAAACTTCCCACAAAAGAACTCCAAAAGACCAAACATCAGTATCTGTATGAAATTTCCCGTCTAAAATTGATTCAAGCGGTAACCATTTTATTGGTAAACATTCATTAGGCGTAGAAATAAAATCAATACCAGGTTGAATTGGTCTACACATTGAAAAATCGGATAATTTAATAATTAAATTTTTTCCAACAAGAAAACTTCTGGTAGCTACATCTCTGTTGATAAGTTGTAATAAAAAAAAATAAACAGTGAAAATAATTACGTAATAAAAGCATTAGAATGAACTATTTTTCTAATATACTGTAATACAGTGACTAGTTTAAATTCTGAAAAGGTCAAATACACAAGTTTAGATATATTCGATTCATAAAAGATATACAAATAGTCTACTTGTAAACAGTGACGTGATAATTGTACCTAAAGGATTTACATGTTACAAGATATTGACAAAAATGAATAAATATGTTAATTTTTACAAGTTGTTTTAATGATAAAATGGAAACAGTAGATTTAACATATTGAAAAATGTGATGTAAGAAATACAACAACTTTGTTGGACTTTTATTGCAAAATAAATCACTATTGAAAATGCTTTAGAATTAAATACAACACAAGTGGAGATAGTGAAATAAATTGATAATTTTTGGGAGTTTAATAAATTAATTAACTGATGATAAGTCGTTTCTTCAAGGTATTCATAAAATTTCTAATTTTAAAAAGAAATTTCAGATTATTAAATAAAAAGTTTATTTATTCGCACTCTTAATTGGGTTTGGTGATGTTGGGACTTTAACCCATTTCAGTTTTTTTTAATGCCCGTATCTTGTCGATATAATGCTTATTCCTTTAGTGTCTGTCGTGTAGACCACTCGCAACCTGGCTCATTGCATCTGGTTTAAAGCCTTAGTTCATTATCACCACAAAATGTACTTTAGACGAAAGGAATTTATTTAACCATGATCGCATAACGTTTAAATTACATATCGTTAAGTTTGTTTAATTCTTGCAATAGCTGTCTGTACAAGTAATCACATGTATCAGTCAGTTTGAAACAATTATTTATGAATAGTTATGACCTTTGTTTTTGATATAATCTATTGAAATAAAGTTATTATGACAAAATAAACAGTTTAACTATTTGTGTTTTGATTTCATTCATTTTATCTTAACTCTGTTTACCTTGCACATGTTGGTTATGATTGTTTGTTCTCCCTTTCTTGTTTTACTGAATAAAATTTTATTTATGGTTTTGTAATAAAGTTGTGATTGAATGGTTTATGTACTTCAAGTTCAGCCTATCAACTCTTGTTGGATAAACTCTATTCTATGGACATTTTGTTGTTGACTTATTGTCAAATTTTTATGGCAGGAATTTCATTAAGTGAAATTAGTGTTTAGTACACAATGGTATAAATATTACAATTGGGTATTTTAAAAGTTGTACAGTAACAAAATTTTGAAATAATTAATTATTTGTTGTTACGAGCTCAATCAAAAACCATCTTTCCATAGATTCTTAATTTAAATAGCTGGTTTGAAATGATTGTCTGTCAGTTACAGCGCCGAACTTCATACATACGTACGTACATCAGTTCCAGTTGTCATACCACATTGAACTGTCAATTTAAATCCCATAGTGTTAGAGGTAGTAGAAGTATTAGTAGTAATGGAGAAGATCAGGGTTTGAAGATACGATTCAAGAATTATAATTCACTGAAATGAATTTTAAAAGAGATAAAAGGTGTTGAGGAATTCAGAAAATTAGAATTTGAGAGAAGTCAACGAATGGACTTCTTTGGTATATCTTTCAATGACAGACACTGCCACAGAACATCACAAGCAACAGAGTCAAACGATGCCTTAAGATCAAGGAATACAACTATCGTCGGACGTTGAAATGTGTGTCTATGCTCTAGAACTTAGAGTCCAGATATTTTTGGTAATGCAGATCAAATGTGATTAACAATATTCATTTGTAAAATTACAATGTGGTTAAATGTAACATCATATAACACATTTACCCATTATATTCAAATCATTCTAATTTTAAAATAAAAACATAAGAAATAATAAAACTAATATTATTATGCATGCTAAAAATTAAAGTGAAATTTGAAGTGATATGACAGAATATCTCTCTTCATTTACAACAAATATTCAGTGATGGATTTAATGATGTAAAACAATTTCAGTTTGATCATCCAGTTCTAGTATCAAACTTTGACCCTTTTGTTTCAATGCACCAAGTCAAACAACATAATTCGTCAACATGAAAAGAATAATCAAAACAAATTAGATTTGGTCATATGAATTACTTACTCACTTACTTAAAGCACTATATTGTACTGTTTAAATGATACTTTAAAGAATCAGTACAAATAAATATGTATGTACGTGGAATTAAGCAGAATAGAAATTGTTATTTTAATGAGTAATGTCATAACATCTTATAAACAACTATATATATATATATATATATAATGAAAATCATTTCAAGAATAAGAGAAGTTAATACTATTTTTTAAAAATTAACAAAGTATTACGTAAAGCAACCAATAGTGCACCATAAAATTAATTGACGAGCACAGTTAAAAACTAAATTCTATATGTACTTTAAATATAATTTATGGTATCAGTTACACTATATTTTTTTAAGGAAAAAGTATTTCGAAGTGAATTTATACAGTAAAATGACACGCCAACTGATATAAATCATTGCGTCATACAATTAAATAAAAGTAAATGGAATAGAGAGAAAACTTTTAACGAAAAATATGATAGTCACATGGACATAAAATAGTTACAGACGAAAATCGACTTCAAACACCAATAATAAGGATATCAAACATTTGCAGTCTCAGTGTATTTACTGGGCACTGGAATCACTGTTTACATGATTGATGCTAAACTGAATTCGAGAAAATTACTTCGCATAGGGAAATAATAAAATACTTCGGAAGAATTTTATCATGACCGATTTGGTCTCGTGTGTTGTTACCGGTGTGGGGGTGAATGTCATCTCCCGGATGCCCCCACCGTTGAAGGGTGTTTCCTGAGGAACCTGAAAAGTAAGTGAGATTAGTGTTGATTTTAGAGACCTGGGAGTGTGACCGCAGAGCCCAACGGATAACTGCTTCAGTCCGGTCAAGCACGGCATTTTTATGGGAAGTTTTTAAAGTGTTAGCTCAGCTGTTCAAGTGGCCTTACCGCCAGAGACGGAAATTCATGGGGTAAGGTGATATGTAAAATTTTTAGGGTCGACCTTTTCTAACCCCTTCCTTCCTGATAAGAAGGCAGCAACGCTGAAAATGCTGGTAGTCCGAGGGAAACACCTTACTGCTGTCACACCCTTCTACAGCCCTCAGACCTTCAGCTGCTGCTGCTAGTCTTATCGTTGTCTAATCGACATGCCTGGCATGGCATAACATAAAGGAACAAATTTTCCAGCCAATATAACTTGGTTTTGTCATCATGATAGGCAAGCCCGACCACCACGTCAAGTTAGAAACTACGGTCGGGGGTAAAACACTTTAGGTTGAGGATATTGTGTGTAAAAACTGTCAAAAAGTTATTGTCAGCAGGAGACAGACATAAAATATGTATGGCCAAAAACAGAAAAGATTTTGAATGAGATGAGAATAATGTATTTTCGTTTTCATGGGAACAGACACTGTATTTGTTGGACAGACTGAGTATACCAGCAGTTTAAATAATATTGCATTGGACAATTAAAAATGTAACAAACCCAAGTAAGTTTTTCTACATTAGTTTTGGAAAATTCCCTATTTTTAATGGAATCAGTTGGTTCATTTTAATATACCTGAGTAAAATCAAAAAGAAACACTAGAAATTAGGTAAGAAATAATAGAAAATATAAGACAAAAATTTTGGGAAGTAAACATGAATTACTGTTCAAAAGATTTGAAATTTGCATGAATAAAACAAAAGCCCATAATTTCAGTTTCTTTGTCGGAATCATAAAAAATGTATTCATTACTGTACTGAAATTACCATACAAGTAGTTAAAATTAACATCAATAAAAATTGAAAATGATGTGCTTTTCGAGGCAACAGATATAGAAAACAAAAGAAAGATCTTGAAGTCACATAAATTCTAAATATTTCAGATACAAATCAACAAACTACAGGTGAACAAAAGAAACAGTGGTAAGTGGCTTATGAAATCTTCAGAGAAAACTTAATTCATTTTAAGAAAAATTATCATAATGCTAATACAGTGTATTATATTCGACTTCAGGAAGTATTGAAGTGCTAACTGAACATGAATTTTGAGAACTGACAATCCTATTAGGACAGCTAGGACAATACACTCTCCAGAACCCAATCGTATGATAAGTATAAAAAATTGATTGACGAATGTAATAAGTAAAAATAATCTAAGACAGGAAATACATGATAATAATTTTTTGACAGTCTTTAACTCAGAAAGATGTGAAATGGATTTAATTGAAAACTTATGAATCCAACTAGTTTTATTTATTTGAAAATAAATATATGGGCGAATAACATCCCTACCCTCCAAATAGAAATTATCTGATGTAAGTTACTTACTTACTAACTTACGCCAGTTACCCCCAATGGAGCACAGGCTGCTGACCAGCATTTACCAGCCTACTCTGTCCTGGGCCTTCGTTTCTAGTTCTGTCCAATCGTTTTTCACTCTTCTCATGTCTGTCTCCATTTTTCGGCGTAATGTGTTCATTGGCCTTCCTTTTTTCCGTCCGTCTTGAGGGTTCCAAATGAAGGCTTTTCCCTTAATGTATGTTGTGACCTAATGCTGCTGAGGCTGAAGCCAAACTGATCGTCTTCTCTTGCATTTGTTGTTACGTGTGGGATAGAAGTGCCAGATCATCTGCAAAGTCCAGATCGTTCAGCTGGGTGATAGTTGTCCATTGTATCCCGCGCTTCCCTCTAGATGTTAAAGTCTTCATAATCTGGTCAATCACCGGGAGAAAGAGAAAGGGTGAGAGTAAGCAACCGTACCTGACACCGGTCTTCACCTCGAATGAGTCTGTAAGCTGTCCTCCGTGCACGATTTTGTAATTTAATCCATCATAATAATTTTGTATGATATTGACTATCTCCTCAGGCACGCAGTAGTGTCGAAGAAGCCTCCATAGTGTTGTCCTGTCCACACTATTAAATGCTTTCTTGTAGTCAATAAAGTTGAATCTTATGTAAGTAAACGGTATTTATTATTCAGAGATTCAACATCTAAAACCAGTTAGTCATTATACTCTCATACATTCAGTATTGAAATAAAGTTGATCAATTTCACGACATAAGAAAGAAAATATGAAATAACGTCATATGGATGTGATTATTTCTGCTCAACCATTTGAATGAATACTATGATCATGTCAGTCATTCAAGTATATATAATAAGAGATGTCAAGATATTTTTACAACTTGAGAATAAAATAAATTAAATTAATAAAAAGTAATTAAAATGAATATACACACTAATTTTATTACACATTTGTGAATTATGAGTACATTTGAAATTTCAATGATTCATCTTTGCGAAAAGTTAAATTTTCTAATCGATCGTTTTCATTATTTGAGAAGAAAAAAAATAAATATATATATCTATCAACACACTGTTTAGTTATTGATAGTGTGAAATTAGAATGAATAGAACGAAAAGAAAAAAAACAGCAACATACACTAATGTGAATTATTATTATTATTATTATTATTATTATTATTATTATTATTATGATGCATCATTAAATAACAGTCAAACAAACAGATAATGAAAATCAGTTTGTATCTCGTTTTTTGTTTCTTTTTATATAGGGGTTAGTTTGCTTTTCTATACAAACTTAACTATCTAATTGATAATTAAGAAAGATAGACTGATACATAGTTGAATGAGACGTTGAAAAACTTCACTTGAGTAATAATAAACATTCGAATAAGAAAAAAAATTGAACGATTATTCACAAACAAAAAAAAAGAAATAAAGAAAATGCTGTCAGCTGACACACAGACAACGTAGATGAAACCAGAAGAAAGTAACATGTATGAGGTACAAAAAGTAGTATATTTTATGAGAGAGATTTCTAGTGGTAGGATGTACAATTTGTCAATAATTTCTTACCAATTAAACATTAAGAATAATTATGTGATAATAACTTTAGCTGTATGATGTGTATACATTCAGTTGGTTATTTGCATTAAAAAAAAACAAGATTTAATTTCTTCTAATAATTTTTATTCACAGAGATAGAGAGACAGACAATGCAGAACTTTGTACGTAAGTACATCAGTTCAGGTTGCCATACCACGTCAACACAGAGACGTAACTGTCAGTTCAAATCCAAGAGTGATAGCGATAGTAGAATTATTAGCAGCAATGTAGAAATTTATCAGTAACAAAAATTTAGAAGGAGAAAGATAGAGATTATGAGGAATTCAGAAATTTTTATTCAGATGTTTGTTAAATTCATGTGATTAGGTGTTAATCAGCTTAAACTGTAGTATTGGTTGAAACGTTGCTTGAGATCAAATGCTATCCATATTTAGATTGAATGTTATAGTGCAGATATTTTGAGAAGTCATTCGTTGATAACGTCGATTACACAGTTATCTCTTGGTATGAATTTCAACCTGACTAAATTCATATAACACAAACACTAGTAGGAATACGTCCCCACTGCTAATAACCTTACGTCAAGGCTAAGTTCTTATTGATTTATGATTATTTAGCTTCTCCCTGCCTTGTCCTTGAGCCCAGAAAACACAACCAGTCTCCTGGATCTTAAATATCCGATTGTTTTATTCATTGAATTATTTTACTTTTACACTAGAACTGTAATTTATACTCAACTAGTTACATTCGATCCAAATGGTATTTAATTGATACACAAACCGTATAAAGGAACAGTTATTTAAAAAAAGATTGCTTAGACAAGTTAGTAAGCTTACTCATTCAAAATATGTCTAGGTTTTGACCTTTATTAAACACAAATTCCTTTACCGATATTAACGTGATAAATCATTCTATAATTTTATTTTTGTAATTTTTTTGGGTCAATATTTTATGAACTAAATAGTTTGGTTCCAGTCAAGGTATTAAAAATTCAATGACCTTTACAAAACATGTGACTAATTTATTAACCACAAAAGTTCATCCTATTGAGATTCAATATTTTTCCAAATTGATCATTTTGCATGTGTCATTACGTAATAGCTTGTAAACTATAAGTTAAATTTGTTATAGACTGGTTTCCGTCGGTTAGTTAGGGGAAACAAGCAAGTATATGTTTCTACAACAGTGTACACGTCCGATCTCGTCAAGAATCACGCATAGGACTGACAGATTTCGGCATGAACATTCAATCATTAGAAGTACTAGCAATGAAACAGTTACCTATCATTATTCTTAATAAAATACCATCTAAATTGCATACATATGGTAGATAATAAAATAGACTAGAATTTGATCAAAAAATATGAATAAAGATTTGTAACAGATATTATCATAGGATAGTTTAACATCATAAAGGTTTTCATTAACTAATTACATATTAGATAATACTGTTTCTCCCACTATTCAACATAAAGATCTGAAATTACAAAATAAAATATTAACTTACATAATACAAATAATTTTATAAGACAGACAGACATACAACGCAGAACTTCGTACGTAAGTACATCAGTTCAGGTTGCCATGCTCCATCACCACAGAGACGCAAATGTCAGTTCAAATAGAACAGTGATAGCAATAATAGAAGTATTAGCAGTAATGGAGAAGATTAGGGAGCGAAGATATGATTCGAGAAGTATAATTCAGTAAGATAAATTTAGAAGGACAAAGGTAGAGATTATGAGGAATGCAGGTTAGAATTAGAGAGAACACAAAGAGTGGATGCACCTGCGCCATTGCAAACGATTCTGAGACATGTCATTCAAGGTCTCTAACCATCGGTGACTATCGACTCGCGGACCCCAATCGGGTAGCCTACATCTACCAACATGACTCAGTCCACTTGTCAGTGAATTCATGGATTTCTGCCACCTTTTGGTTTGACCGCCCCCAGCTTTCTTCCAATCTACTCCTATACTGTAAAACATAGCTCGTCGTGGCAGTCGGTGGTTAGGCATTTTTAACACATGTCCCAACCACCTCAACTGATGAAGTTTCACCACTTCATCTATTGATCTGCCATTCTTACCTAGCACCCATTTCCTAATAACAGCGCTGCTCACTCGGATGTCCCACGATATACGAGCAATGCTTCGAAGACACCTATGATCGAAGACTAGTAACCTACGGAAGTCCTCTACTCTTAACGACCAAGTCTCACATCCGTACAGTAGGACGGAGCGAACTGCTGCATAGTACACTCGTCCTTTAGTCAGCAAACGGATATCTCGCCTGCGCCATAGGCGACGCAGGTTCGCGAAAGCCAATCGAGCCTTCTGTATCCGACCTGAGATTTCGTCAGTCACCAGGCCATCAGCGCTGATGAGACTCCCAAGATAAGTGAAGCGGTCAACACGATCGACTACTTCACTCCCTATCACTAGTTCAAGTGCCGATGCAACCCAGTCCTGAAGCAATATTTTTCATTTCGAGGGTGAGAACCGCATCCCGAACATGCTTGCATTGTTGCTTAGGGTGGTCAGAAGACTCTGCATTTTGTCAGCGTCTTCACCAAGTAGGACTATGTCATCGGCATATTCTAATTCGATAAGCAATTTTATAACAGCCGTACGAAATTTATTCACAAAGTCTTAATGACATGAATATTCATTACTATTGCAATTTATATCTATAAGATATTATATGCTAGCTAATTAGTAAACATTAGAATGAATAACATTTCAAATAAAACTATTACAACTTTTAAATTGTTCCATATAAAATGTCCGTCGTTTATTAGTAATATCTTGAAAATATATCTTAGTAACTATTCATGGTTTAAACGGTATACTAAGACACATTAAATAAAAATAGTTGGCACTAAGTGGAATCACATTACACGGTTGTGAAGAATGTTGTGTTACGCAGTGAAATCATGGATCGATCAATGCTAGACCACCATTAGAAACCTGGAAGCACTGGACGGCGTTCACATGCAAGACCGAAGGTACTGAGTTCGGATCCTAGGAGGTGCAGGAGTCGAGGGTGCGCAGTGCTGATTAGTTACATCCAAGGACGAAACGGCCGTCCAATGCTTCTAGGTTTCTAATGGTGGTCTAACATTGATCGATTCGTGATTTCAATGACTAAGTGGAATCATTGAGAAATTGATGTATGCAGACTATTCAACTAAAACACCAAAAATTGTATTGTTTGCCACTATCCTTGTTTTTGCATATAAATTTTGTTAGTCATACCTAAAGGATAAAACAATTCTTATGTGTCAGTGACATTGTGATATAGAAAACAATAAAAGAATCACAGATTGGTTACTGTAGCAAATTTAATTTTTATGACGGTTTTATACTTGATTTGTTAAAACTTAAAAATCGTGATAGTTAAGCTTTTTTGAATGCCAATTATCATCATGTAAGATATTAACTCACCTATGTACATAATATGCTTCACTTAAATAAACCATAGCTTCACAAGCATCAATGACCATATCAATGAGAATTTGTATATTCAATTTGCTAGGATATTGATCAGCGGAATCCTTTTTATAAATCATTGAATTGATTATTTCTCCATTGGCTGTGTCTACAAAAGAATCTACAATGATAAATAATAAATACTTACGATATCCTGATGATTCATTGGCATAGCGACGTAGAAATGAATAAAAATCACCAAAAGGCATATATTCAATAAGAAGTGAAAGTGGTTCCAATGGAATACATACGCCTAAAATTAAATTACAAGTGAATATATGTATATATTAAAATTGACGTAATCATACGAAAGAGACAGTGAATGAAGTTTATGTAGAATAGAAATAATTGAAAGTCATTGTAGAATGAATATATACATAAGTGTTAATCTCATTTAATTAATGAAATGGAATGAAATAGATAATAGTGAATTAGTTAACGTTTTCATTCGATCATCAATTCACTAAATAACATATTCTAATACTGTGCCGCTCCATTAATCCCCTTCAATTCAACATATTTAAACACAAATTATGTGAACTGAAGCACTTTCCTTCCAAGTTTATATGGTCATATATTCAAATGAATAATCCGAAAAGTGGTCAGGTTCAAGTCATAATACATCGTTTAAAATTACAGCATGTGAATATAGGATTGTTTGTCACATAAACCGTTATTATTAGGATGACTTATAAATATCGATGAAATCTACAAGTTTCACTGAAATGATGAATCGATCATTGTTAGACCAGCATTAGAAACCTGAAAGCGTGCACGCGCGAGACCGAAAGCCTTGGGTTCGCTTCCCACCTGCGGGAGTCATGGATACGCACTGCTGATGAGTCCCAAAACGAAGACGCTACGGCTGTCCAGTGCTTTCATGCTTTGAATGGTGATTTAATAATGATCGATTCATCGTTTAAATGAAACTCAACAATCTTCACAACCACATAAAATAAATCATCCATAAATTTATCTGTTTAATGTGGAGTTATGGGATTAGTGATCAGAAGAAATATGGTTAACTTATGGTGAGAGATAATAATGTGATTACAAATCAAAGTAAAATGAATCAGTAAACAGGGGTGTATTCTGAATAAATTTCCGAAAGCGTTTATGTTATAATAATAATGATAATATTTATGTATGTATAAGTTTTCAAATTAGCTGTCTGTATCTATGTGATTTGTGAGGTTGCGTGTATCGCTGAGTCTTAGATCAAATGCTGAAACTCCAAGAACTGAAAGATAAATTACCTGGACTAGCCACCTCTTTGCATATCTATCGATGCAACTACTCTTACGGAGTGAGTTATGATTTGGTAGATCGTATAGGAATTTAGATTTTCGTGTTGACAAGCACCTCTCAGTATGGTTAAGTAAAAATACAGTTAAAACTATGAACAAATGGATTCTAGCTTACTTAATACAAACAGGCCTTACAACCACCAACAAAGCGAAATCAATTACAGTAATCTACAATGTCAACAGCAATCTGTCGAAATTCATCAGATGGCTAAAGCAATAGCTATTGAGATCAAAAAGCCCGAGGTTCGCGTGAAGAACTATATTCAACCGCTGTTTTTAGCTTCGTTAACTTGGTCGCCATCTTGATGATATGGTGACATAATTTGATGGATGTTCATACAACCTTCCTTTTTGTACTTTTATAACTTATCTTATTCACACATATTATTGCTATTACTATCACCATTATTATTATAATGCTAGCAAATGCTTTGAGAAATTTCATTCAAAAGCTATCCCTATTATTCAATCTGTACTTCATTTATATTACACTTTACATAATACGTGATTCTTGATGTGTAATCACATTATTACCTTTTGTATCCCAACGTTAACCATATTTCTTCTGATCATTAATCTCACAAAGCCATTTAACATGTAAACGTATTCATTCATTTTAGCCATGGATATTAGTCATTGCAACATAAACGATCAGAGTTAGACATTATCACCGTTGGATGCCGGCTCAGGCGTTCGTGCACAATACCGAAGGTGCAGGAGTCGTGGATGGACGAAACGGCCGTCTAGTGCTTCCAGGTTTCTAATGGTGGTCTAACAATGATTGATTGATGATTTCAAATGTGTAAAAACACAAGTCTCCAAAACTCTAACTTGAAAATAAACGATTTTATTATATCTTATAAAATTAATCCTCTTTAATTCTAAACGGTGTATTGTGACTTGAACCTGATCACTGTTTTTCCAGTATTCATATTGGTTTTACATGAATGTAGGCGGAGAATGTGAGTAAACTGGCAAAATTAAGTAACAGTTGAAAATTTTTAAACAGTTCAATAACAATCAGAATAAAAGTTACCACATCAAATATCAAGGTGAATTAGAGAGAATATTTTTAAAACTACCTAACAATTGGATAATATTTCGATGCTGTAATTCAACCAATATTTCAGCTTCACGAAGAAAATTAGCTTCAGCTTTTAAATTAGCACCTCCTTGAATCATTTTCACCACGGCGATACAATCGTTTGATTCTTCTGAAGATGATTGAACTAGAAGTAATAATTAAAAAAAAGATTTCAGATAAAATGTGTAGAATATTAATACAAGATAAAGTCTATGAGTATTTTATTAAAAATATTTAATAATCGAATTGACAGAAATTTATTTGAATAAACAAACTTCAAGTATTAATTACAAAGCATTATTAAAATTAGCTAGTGAAGAATATAAACGGAAAGAGGTGAAAAACAATGACAAATACAGGATGTGAAAATAATAGTAACAATAAATCATTTATTCAGTTGCATCCGGCGAACGAAGGGGACAAAGGGGATGTAACGAATCGCTTCAGAACTCATAAATTGGAGTAAAAATAACCTGATAAATGCATGGTATTTATTGTCATCAGACATAATGATATGACGTAGAACATTGTTATAAGAATAATATTACTTTATTGTATATTGAGTTGAAAATGTCCTTTGACTAAGATTATAAGCTCACAGGTGCAAGCTTTCACTTATTTAGGTAGACTTTAGTCGAAAACAGACTGATCTCGCTTAATTGTTAATGTCTCGCGCTAACATTTTTTGAGTTATAGTTGGTGTCAGAGTGTGACGAAAATTCTATGGAGTGAAATACCTAATTCATAACACTAGCAAAATCCTTTATCTGTAAACATAAGCTTCTTCTTTCTGTAGAAGGAATAATTCCACATACGACGGTTGATAATTCAGATCAAAACTACTATTCCACTGTTGCTTTATTGCTTTCTACTGTTTACTGTTTTATAACTAAATGGTGTTTCCTGATTGGCTGGTAATTTAGTTGATACGATTCAATATTCATTACAATTGAGATAAAAACCATGATAGTAGAGGCAATCAAAAGATATTTTGCAAATCACTTTCCATATTTAAGGTAACGAGTGTGAGGGGGGATGTCACTTCCCGGCTGCCCACACCGTGCAAGGGTGTTTCTTGAGGAACCTTTTTATGGGTTATTAAAATGCTAGCTCAGCTCTTCAAAATGTAAGGTGAGGTGAGGCAATTTTAGAGTTGACCTTTTCAAACCACTTCCCTCCTTGTGAGAAGGCAGCATCACTGCAGATGCTGGTTGTCCGAGCGAAACAACTTACTGCTGCCACACTCCTCTACAGTCAGCAGTACGACGTCGCCCTCAGACTTTGACTTGAGTCCCCTAGTCTTATCGTTGTCTAATCGACCTGCCTGGTATGGCAGAACCTAAAAGAACAAATGTTCCAGCCAATATAACTTGCTTGTGTCATCATAATAGGCAAGACCGACCACCACCACCACGTTAAGGTAGCAGCTACGGTGTAACTGACTCACAAACCAGATTTAAGGTAGACAGAATGTTTATATTTTATTAACAACAACGAAATAATGAAATAACAATTTGTAATCACATGAGGAAATAAATAGTTTACATTTAGAAAATATTACGCACAAGAAACGAAATGCGATTGTTTCTTTTATTTTCAAAATTATATTTACAATGGTAAAACATGTGTATTAAGAAAATTTACGATGTTTCATTACAATTCATCTAACAATAACAAGTTTGTTTATCCAACTTTGAGAATTAAGTGATAATATTCGTGATAATAATCTTAATGAATCCAGAACATTTATGCTCGATAAAGACTTTTGCCTGAATTCGGAAAAGTTTCACTATAGTTGAGTGCCCATTGTATAGAAGACATGATTTCAACGATTTACACTAAAAGTAACTTCATTGTATTGCTCAAAGGTCTGGTTCGAGCTTTTTCTGTATCTTAACTTGATTGAATTCAGTACACAGATATCATTTGAATAATATCTATATTCGATAAATTTTGATGTTTGATTATTTTTCTATAGAAGCTAGCGCTAAACTGTGAAGTGAAACGTTCAAGTTATTTTTAATTTCAAGTGGATATTACTGGATATTATTAACTTCTTATCCCACTTCCCAATTCCTTTTGTGCATATATCTCTCTTCATCTTTCCGAATTAACATAAATTTGGGCTCAGTGGTTCAGAGGTTAGGCGTTCGCGCGTAAGACAGTAGGTACTGGGTTTGAATCCTGCGAGGTGCAGGAGTCGTGGATGCGCACTGCTGATAAGTCCCATACCAGGACGAAACGACTGTTCAGAGCTTCCAGGTTTCTAATGGTGGTCTAACATTGACCCATCTGGAAATTATGTTAAATAACTATGTGATAGATTGGTCGGAAAAAAGTTGAATTAAACATTTATCTAACTGATTTGCCGTGACATTCATTTAACAAGTACCGGTTTATGTACTTGATTTAAGGCGTAAAAGTGAAAACTGATTAAAGTACAACAGATATATTTGAACTGTATCGTGGAACTAATAGTTGTAAGTTGAATGTATTGATGATTCAATCATCACTTCATGTCATTATTAGAGCTTTTCTTCAAGTAAAACGTGAACTAATTCAATAGGAGGATTAGCATACAAGTTATAAGTATAATTAATTGCAAAAAGACTTAAGAAAATTCCATACCGTCAAAAGTATTTTCTTTTTCTTGTGAATTAGAAGAATCTAGACCAAGTCTTTCTGAAGTGGTTAAACTTAAGAGACGTCTTCTATGAACTAGTTTATTCAAATTTGGAGCATGTACTAAAATGATCCAACCAAATGCACGTTTAGCTAAACAACGTATTTCAACCAGACGACTACGAGGATAACATATTGATTTAAACCTACAAGTAGAATAGAGATTTAAAAATAAGTAGAAAGTAAGTATATTCTTTATTTAAACATTGATTTGTGAACGAAAAATATAAGTACATTCTAATTGAATGGATTGAATTTCAATAACAAACAGTTATACTTCATTTTTAGTAATTAGAATTTATTTCTATAACTACAACGAATATACCATTATATTTATTAGTTTCTTATGAAAGTTTATACTGACTAGTAAAGTAATCATATAATTCTAATGTTAAATAAAACTATTAATATTATTATTATTTAACATAAGCTGTTCACAAAAATAAAATCAATAGGAACTCTATTACTTTTACAAATGAATTTTCAAATGAATATTTTTATAAGTCTAATAGCGAAGTAATTTTCCTTAGTGAAAAGTTTTAGTGATTTTATGAATGCTCCTGGAAAGTTTCTTACTACACATCATAGCATTCAAAGAAAACTGATAGATTTAGACTATAGAAGAATTATTGAGAATGAACTTCTCCATGAATCAATCAATCAACAGCAACTTCGTACGCAAGTACATCAGTTCAAGTTGCCATACCACATTCGCACAGAGATGCGATAGTCACTTCAACTTTTCCATGAAATATTTACAAGATATTTTTACCAATAAATTATAATTCATCACTACTTTATATGTAGTCAACCGCTTTTATATTCAATGTTAGTGTACTTAATGATATGAACTGATAATCAATGGTACTGTTCACTCACATTGTAAGCAATTAAGTTAAATGAAATTAACAAAAAATTCATCATGTCATATTTTGAACATTTTAAGCTAACTCAGATTCAGAAGGCTGACTAATCACATTTGAAGTTGGTATCGGTCATCAATCGAAAATATTTCATACAGTTGTGAACTAAAGAGAACTGTACAACTTTTTCATTCTAGCATAAAATTAGTCAAGTGGAAACACCATGATCTAGCTATGGATCAGACTGAGAACCATAAACACTCACTGATGAGCCCGTTACCTTCAAATCGCAGTTATAATCTGATAGCCTGAACTTTCTTATACTACTATTGTAATGAAAAATCTATGGAAGGGAAAAATTATTTTGTTTAAGGGCAGGGTCGCGTGTGCATATCACTGAGCGATCATTCCATACAAAAACGGTTCCTCTGTCCACAACCTTCCGATTTTTCAATGATTTTTGGACAAGAACACATCTGTCACGCAAACTATCTCCAGACTGAACAAAATATCCTAACCTAATATGTCAATACGTATGATCAGTAATAAACTATACATTCATCTAAAATAACGAACACAAGAATTTCAGCATATATTTAATTAAGAAAGTAAGTAGTCACAAAAATTGTTAAATCTTTAAACGAATAAATTATTTTAAATAACCAACGCTTACTTTGGATGTAGCAAATGAGTCATCGAGGCCATATTAAATAACTTTTCTGGTAATATAGCAGAACCTAATTCAGCAGAACCAGATGATAATGAATGATAGGATGATTCTATCAAGCCAAGAGTAGTTGGCACGCACTCATGGTCAACCACGTCATGATCATCAATCGACATGTGATGATTTGACTCACCATTGATAGGATGATGATCAGTAGTGATTGAAGATGAAACACCAGTTTGATTATTTTGAGTATAACAAGATGTACATGTATTTAATAAAAGATTGCTAGAAACTCCACAGCTTACACAGATATTTGGTGAAGAATCGATTGTTTTAGGAGGTGAAATAACAGCAGGTACATTGGCTACATAAACTATCGATTTATCCATTTGCATTCCCAATGTATTAGCCTCAAATTCTTCATCAATCATTACATTCTTAGGTACAGGATAACTATGAATAGATTGAGTCATTTTGAAAGAATCATGCCTCAATTTCTTGCGGAAACTAGATAAACGGAAACATGGGCATAAGGATGAGAAATAACGACTATGCCGTACATTAGTCACATTAGTTTGATTAGGTACTGAGGACAAGTTGTTATCATTAGTATATTGTGAAATAGCAAAATCTGACTGACATTGACTTGTTGTACGAGATGAATGTGTGAAGTCAACAATACGATAATATAATCCAAAAATACATTGAGAACATGGATTGAGTTGTCTAAGTCTACGTCGACGAGTTAATAGTTTTCTACGTCGTTCCAAGTATTTCTCCTCGTCAATTCTAGTTGAATCATAATAATGCTCAGAAAATTGTCGATTTTCATTTTCTTTTTCATCAGAACTATTTTCATCCCCTGTAGTTTGAGGTTTGTCAAAATCTAATTGAGAAAGATGTAAATCCGAATGTTCAATATTTTTTCTAAAACAACGATTTATCAGCCAAACTATGCAACCGATAATTAGCAAAGCAAGTATCAGTCCAACAATTGAACATACAATAGTTGTCTAAATAAAAAAAAAATGGAAATTAACATATTACAGTAAAAATGAAAGCTTATAAAAATTAACCGATTCATTACAAAACAGTATATTGAAAACGGTTTGAATAACACATTTCGTATGGATATGGTAAAAGAACATTATGATTTGGGATTGTTAAACAATACGAACAAGAATTTGTTTATCAAATACCTTTGGAAAAAAATTTCACAATCTCATCTCAGTAGTGAATTTTTAAAATAAGAAATTTTGTGTATTGCACAATATTAATATAGATATATCTCATTAGATTTTTTTTCCACTGAATTGTTAAAATACATCTATCTATACATCGTTTCGCGTTATTGACATCTTACAGTATACTGAAGTAATAAAGAATTTATTGATTATAGTTTAGGATTTTTCACAACACTTTACAATTGTTTTTTTTTAGCAAATTCACATACACATCACAAAATAAGTACAATGCTGAATTGTGGTTACGTAACTTTTACTAGGAAACAAATTCGGTTTAGCTTGTTGAAATTTAAATAGCAAGAATCACTAAGTATATGCGAATTTCAACAAAGGGATATTGTTTATTGTGAATATAACATGAAATGTTGAATTTTCGCCAAGTTTAACAATTTCCAGTGAATTTTTCGGACTTCTACGTACTTCACGTACTTTGATGTAAATATTGTGAACAAGGCGATAAGAAACCTACTAACAGAATAAATAACATAAGTGTCACTTTACTTTTCGAACGGAGTATCACAGTGGTAATACCAACAATAAACTAAGTGAAAAATATCCAGTTCGTTTTATGATGGGCAGGAACCAATAAATGAGACTTAACATTAAACTATTCTAAGTCAAAAGGTGCATTAACTCTTCACTGTAGACAATTAAAACTTCCAGTGGTTAGATGAAAAATATTTACGCAGTGTTTCTTTTCTTACTTTTTTTTTAAATATTGAGCCAATATACGCAATGCCACTTGACAATAATTATAATCTAAGGGATTATTCTACACAGCAGTAAACTTCTAAATGATTATTGAAAAACTTCTTAATTTACAGTATTAAACTATGAGTTAAAAAGAAACACCAAAACAGCTGCAGATAATAATCAATAAAAGGTGTCATGAATATGTATATATATGTATAAAGAAATGAGTAAACTTCCAGAGTAAAGATTACCAGAAAAAAAAAGGAAAACAAAGTACATACAGAAAACGAAAAACACACATGAGCGCACTAAGTTACGGATATGCATAAACATACGCATATGCAGGTACATGTAGCACACGATCAGTCAGACAATTTAATTGTTTTGTACAAATTGCAAGACAGACCGCCAACATTTGAAGTAATAATCGATATAAATTTAAGACGCATAAATAAAAATAAAACACAGATATTGACGTATATATATATATATATATTGATGAGAAATAATGTGTATGTAGTAAATTTATTGATAAAAATGGTTAATATTCAGAGCATTAAATGGTAACAACAATGTTAAGAGTGAGAACGATAGACACATTACATGTACTTTAATTCAATGGTATTATGACTCTTCGTGCATTTTATCAGTAACAATGTAGTTATATTTACTTTTGCATATATATATGTATATGTATACCAGATGAGATGAATTTTAATGAATGCATAGACATTAAAGCAAGACTCATCGATCAAGCAAGTGGCTGCAGAAATATGATGGAAGTTCGGTAGAGATCATTGTTGAAAAAATTGCGAACAATGATTGCTGCGTACAAATACAATAAATGAACATTCGTTGCGTATTGATACAATCACCAAAAACTTTGCCAACAGCTAACCTTTTCATACCATATTGGTGATATGCAACACCCTCAAAACTACATACTTAGTATGTCTATTTACTAATTATTTTATTCGTGTGCTCATTTAATGTCCACTTTTTATATACAAAAATAACAATATAACTGAAAAGCTTAAGCTGAAACTGGGTTGAAAACTCAAACGCGCTTAGTAGTAAAACTAAACTATTATTTTTTTATGTGTATCATTCACTGAATGTTTCAGCATCAATTCAATGATTTAGCGCTAATCTGAAACTACATTCATTTCACAGTCTCATTCACATATTCGAACTTGACAGGATTGACTGTTTCAAACTTTTTTTTCTTAAATAGATTTTATTGTAGTGAATCTTTTCTTTGTGACAAGTATTGGTTATATATATACTGAGATTTAATCATAAAAATGTAGAAATGCACAACAATGAAAAAAAGAAGTATCTTATCAGTCATTAATTAAGTGAAGAGTATTTAAACTTATTCGAACATTTATCACAAAGATGATCATGCCTTTTTTTATCTTACAATGTTTCTAACATCAACCACAATGATTACAACCATGATGCTTACATACTTTGGTATATGAAGAAAAGATAATCTCTAAATATGTCATATTATAAATTGAATGATGAAATTCAGATAAACAAAGATATTATACAAGTAAACCATACTAGTAAACTAAAATAACGTCGCGATAAATTGTGATTTATCATTAAACTTTTTAAAATAAGAAATATATACTGCATAAAGTCACATGAATGAATGTAATTTGTATTCAAATGTCAATAACAAAACAAAACATTTCAAATGCTGCTGTATAATATACCTGTAATTGAGCTTCTGTTATTTCCAAAGCTTGAAGTGATACATTATCTAAAGTCCAATTATGATAATCACTGATGTTAGTTGATTTTGAACATTGAGGAATTTGATCACAGGAGGTTAAATACCATTCTTCCAAATGATTAGACTCTGAATGCATAGATATATCTAAGAAATTGTCTTTATTGCCTTTAAGACTTAAACAGAATGGTCTTGATGCCAAACCAGACGGATTGCGACAAACAGCTGAAGAACTAGTTTCATGACCTAAACTTCTAGGAAAAGTGAAACTGTTTAGACTGTAAAAACCTGGCCAAATACCAGGTTGTAAATTTTGTATATTATCGTCGAGAACAAACAGATTAGACCATGGTTTACATTCTGGCATTGTAGCAGAACCTCTGTAATTTTCCCCGTTCCCGTTGATACAATCAACTAAATTAAACAAGTCATACAAAAAAATGCTTTGAATATTCATTATACGATAAATTTTGTATCATGAAAATGAAAAACTGAATAACCTGAATAATATAAACAACTTGAAAACAAAAATAAAACTAAGAAATAAGCATCATCAAACTACGGTGTGAATGATTCCCCTCTTAGCAATCTTACTATATAGTTTAAGAAGAAGAAATTTTTGTCATAAAAACTCTACCGAATTCCCTAACTCCAATGAGACTGCAGTGATAATCACAAATAAACGTAAGAACAATAAGTTAGACATGAAAACAGTAAATTCAAGGAAAGATTTCTTTACGATGAGTTTATTTATTTGCAAGGCTGTACAATAAATGCATTGAGCAAAATAAACATTAAAATATTTTTTTGAAATAATTTCATTTCAACTGTTTCATCCTAAACTCCACAACAGGTAACAAGTAACATACAGTCACAGATGAATGAATTAACTAGAAAGAAACATACTGCAAATATCATATGCATTTAATCATCTTTCCATTGGATTACAAATTCATCTACAAAACTGTATCTCTATTGTGATCAAATCAAAATCTTAAAATGCAAACACCTACTAGTAAGCAAATATTCTTTGAATGACTGAAAAACATATAAATTATTATTCAAGCCCTATCCACGGATTTAAAACTATGTAATTATTCCGAAAATTATAATTTCTTCTACTCACATAAATTGAAATTTGAAAATCTTATTCATGTTATAACGCACGATCGTACTAACATGTCTTTACTTGAATTAAAACAATTTACGACAACAGTGGTTTTTTAAGGTCATGGAAACAAAGCTGGAAAATCAATTTGATGAAGAAAAAAATTACTGAACAGCTGAAGTATATTGAAACAGAACCGAATGATTTTATCAATCCATACATATGAAAGAGCAGGTAAAGTGTTAGTAGATCATGATAAAGTCAGTATTTGAAGTGTTCTACTAAGGCCGTTGAGAAATACTAATTACACTACTCATTGCCAGTGTTCACTCATATTTATTTTTGCTAAGATTATGATGTATGTGACAAGTAAACAGGGTTAGATCAGGATGGAAAAAAATTAAAGAACATATTCATTTCAACGAATTCATTTACTTAAGCTACACATCAGAATTTATATTTATTTGATAAATATATGAAAGAATAGCGAGAAATTCTGTAGCAATATGATCAGACATTTCAACGTAATGTAATAATTGAGTGGTTACAGAAAAATCAGAGAATCACAATCATAACTTTATACCCTGTTGAGGTGTTGACAATTCAACAGCTCAAGTCTGAACTATGCTTGCAAAAGCAATACATGCACCCTCTCATCATTCTTCTATGTCTCTAATCTCCATTACCAGTTATATTTTAGTCTTATTTTCGTTTCTATTGTTATTTTGTACTTTTGAAACAATAACCAATAGTTGTTATTATGGTCAGCGCATTTCTAATTTCTTTTGTAATAGATGTAAAGTGGACAAATATCTTTTTGCATTTCTTATTCATAAATTATTTTAATTCTCTCATTCTTTTGTAACTTCTTGATGATTACACAACCTTCTTATGGCATTTGACAGTTCTCAATAAAACCATGCTCATCTCAAAAACACAATTTCGTCAGAGGTATCAAAAAAAGTGGAAGCATCTATTTAAATAAAGAATCAGTGATATATGTTGAAAACTATAAACAAATCATGCCAAGTATTCAACTCATATGATTACTTTTTAATTATAATTATCAGCCAGACTGATTCCCGACCGTAGCTGCTACCTTGACGTGGTGGTCAGGCTTGACTATCGTCACGACACAACCGAGCTATACTGGCTGGAACATATGTTCCTCAAGGTTCTACCATGACAGGCAGGTCGATTGGAGAACGATGAGACTAAAAGCAGCTACCCAAGATCTGTAGGCGAAGTCGTACTGCTGACTGCAGAGAGGTGTGACAGCAGTAAGATGTTTCCCTCGGACAACTAGCATCTTCAGCGATGCTGGCTTCTCACAAAGAAGGGAGGGTTAGAAAAGGTCGATCCTAAAAATTGTCACACCTCACGGATTTCCGTCCCCGGCGGTAAGGGTGCCCACTAAGGGCCTTTAAGAGGGGATATACGAGCAAGACACCTATGATCGATAACCAGTAACCTACTCTCACTGGCCATGTTTCACAGTCATTAGGTCAGACGGAGCGAACCACAGTACACTCGTCCTTTAGTCAGCAAACGGATATCTCGCCTACGCCATAAGTGACGCAGGTTGGCTGTGAAACATGGCCAGTCAGAGTAGAAGATATTCGTAGGTTACTGGTTTTCGATCATAGGTGTCTTCGAAGCATTGCTCGTATATCGTGGGACACCCGAGTGAGCAACGCTGTTATTAGGAATCGGGTACTAGGTAAGAATGGCAGATCAATCGATGAAGTATTGAAACTTCACCAGTTGAGGTGGTTGGGACATGTGTTGCGTATGCCCAACCACCGGCTGCCTCGTCGAGCCTTGTTTTGTAGTGTGGGAATAGGTTGGAAGAAAGCTAGGGGCGGCCAAACCAAAACATGGCAGAAATCCATGAAGTCACTGACTAGTGGACTGAGCCATGTCGGTAATTGTCGACTACCTGGTTGGGGTCCGCGAGATGATAATAATCGATGGTTAGAGACCTTGAATGACATGGCTCAGAATCGTTCGCAATGGCGCCGGTGCATTTATTCTCTATGTTCTCTCAAATGCTAGTCTTCTGGATTCTTCAACCCCTCTAGTTTCGACTCTCTAAACTTTTCTCACTGAATCATACTTCTTGAATAGTATCTTCTAATCCTAACCTCTCCGATTATTTCTAATTCCCTTACTACCTCTTCTACTATTGGATTTGAATTGACGATTACTTCTCTGTGCTGATGTGGTATGGCAACATGAACTGATGTACTTATGTACAAAGTTCTACGTTGCATCTGACTGACTGGTTGGCAAAAGCTGATCGAGCCTTCTGTATCCAGGCTGAGATTTCGTCAGTCACCAGGCCATCAGCGCTAATGAGACTTCCTAGATAAGTGAAGCGGTCTACACGTTCGACCACTTCACTCCCTATCACTAGTTCAGGTGCCGATGAAACCCAATCTTGAAGCAACATTTTGCATTTCGAGGGGGAAAACCGCATCCCGAACATGCTTGCATTGTTGCTTATGGTAGTCAGAAGACTCTGCATTTTGTCAGCGTCTTCACCAAGGAGGACAATGTCATCGGCATATTCTAAGTCAATAAGCGAGCCACCTGGTAAAAGGTCTACTCCTGAAAATTCAGACGAGGATAAGGTTATTTCTAGGATCATGTCTATGATAAAATTAAACAAGAATGGAGAAAGTGGACATCCCTGACGGACACCACTTGATGTAGAGAATTCAGATGACAGTTCGCCATAAGCTCTCACTCGACCAGTGGTGTTCGAGTAGAGAGCTTGTATGAGGTTAATGTACTTCTCTGGTACACCTTTCAATGACAAACACTGCCACAAAACCTCACGATCCACTGAGTCGAATGCCGCCTTAAGGTCCAGGAAGACAACTATTGTAAGACGCCTTAATGTGTGTCTGTGTTCCAGGACCTATCGTAGTGTGAAGATGTGGTCTATACAACCACGTCTAGGTCGTAAACCAGATTGGTTTTCTCTGGTCTGCTCTTCACGAGCTTTCGTTAAGCGTCGAAGTATTATTGAGGCCAACATTTTAGGTATTATATTGGTTAGACTGATTCCCCTGTGATTGTCACAAAACGACTCTTGTACTTTCTTATAAATTGAGACAATCAGGGATTGAGACCAGTCGGATGGGATTACGTCCAGTTCCCAGATTCTACCTAACATCTCAGTCAACCGAGTTGCTAAAGCTGGATCACCATTCTTAAAAATCTCAGGGGTCAATTTATCAGGACCCACAGCTCTCCCTCGCTTCAGATTTCCTATCGCTTTCTCAACTTCATAAGGATTCGGAGGACTTAAGTCGGTTTTCCATTCAGGATGGCTGGAGATCGTGGGCAACCGAAGTGTGGCTGAAGGCCAGTTGAACTGATCCCTGAAGTGTTCTGCCCATCGGTCCAGTCTCCTGGATTGGGAATAGATTATAAGACCATCCACTCACATTTGGGTTCCTAATACCAGTTTCCTTGATGAGTCTAAATAGTTGCCTACTGTTGCCTATCGTCGCTGCCTTTTCCATCGCTTTTGCTTTCGCCACCCACCACTGTTCGCGGTCGTTACGTAGGCTTTTTATCAGCCTACGTCTAAGATGACTCCGCTTCTCATCGCCCTCAGAGCGAGGTGGGATGAGTTTTCGAGCATCCATCAGTTCAATAGATGCTATCGAGATCCACGGCTTCATCCTAGCCTTATGGTTTACCTTACTAGCAGATATCACTGCTGTTTCCACAGCCTTTTTGATATCATACCAACCTGCTTCTAATACCTTTACTACCTCTCCTACTATTGGATTTGGATTGACAATTACATCTGTGTGCTGATGTGGCATGGCAACATGAACTGATGTACTTACGTACGAAGTTCTACGTTGCATCTGACTGACTGACTGATCAGCTAGATCCCATTAAATATTTAACTAGATCATAAATAAATAATGTACACTATGTATGCGTACACAACTTTTACTACAAAATAATTTATTCAAAAGAAGAATGTTAACAATAATAGGACATCTGTAAAAAGTAATTACAACTAAAAAATTAGTATTGTAATAATGCTGATCATAAATATAAATAGTAATCTGCTTTAAAAAATAGTAAATAGAAACATTTATGAATTTTCTTCGGATTCCAATCAATTATCAACAATACAGGCACGGGAAAAAGAGCGAAATCAGACTGGAAAACCAACTTGTTAGCGAACAGACAAATAAACCATAATATGCAATAAAATGCTGCATTCTTAGCAGGAGATAGCACATGTGAGGATAGGTACTATGTCAAACAAAAATAGAACAACTGAAAATAACAGATAACAATCATTAACGATCACAGAAAATCTCAGGGAACGCATGACACAAAAGCACTTTCATACATAGAATACAAAACTCAAAAACAAGAGATTGATGCCTAGTTATAGCTTGTATTATTTATATTCATGAAAAAAAGTTGCCTAAGAAAAAGTAATCTACACCTACAGGAAACAAATTGCATTGCCACAACAATAAAATAATAAAGAGCTAATATAAAATTTACGAAATAATGATACCTAAGATAAAAAGTATTTTTACTGTCTCAGTGTTGAAATAACACTATTTCATTAGACGGAGAATATCGGATAATTACTAGATAATTTATTTGTACTTTGATATATCCTGTAGGAATACTAAATACACACGAGAGTCCCACCTCACATTGACACAACCAAGAAAGAAATTGATGAGATTGGAAGAAAAATTAACAAAGTCAAACATGGGTATTTATCAAATGAATTAAATTTTTCAACTAATTCATAGTATGCCTGCACTCTAAGCGTAAGAGCTAATAATACTAACTGGTTGGTTGAACAATCCAAAGTAGGTAGAGTGAAGTTCGAACCTAAGCTCAAAGTTGAATGTCTTTAACGCTAAGCCACCGTTACGAGTCAAATAAAGTAACAGTCTATTTTCCGTATTGATGAGTTATAGAAAAACTCAATCTGAATCACTTTGCTGCATCATTATCATAATGTGAAATCAGACAATATATGTACAATGATTTAAGAGAAAAACCATAATTCATTTTACTAGCGCCTACTGTAAATGAAACAAATACAATTAGAATGAATGAACTAAAGAAAACCGTTTATTTCAATGGCCCATTAAAATTTAACGTATTACACTGTGCTGAAATGTTTCTCTACAAAATGATTGATTAAACATGCAGAAGCTTGTTAAAAATTTAGTAAAAGTGATAAAAACTTACAATTTTCTTCAACAGGAGTTTTCTTACTTTCTTCATTGAAATTTGTTGGATTTTTATTTTCAATGGGTAAACGAGTACAAACAGATTTTGTAGATGGTTCAACAGACATAATATAACTGTTGTAAGATGAACAAATGTAAAAGGGATTTGATGTCCCATCGACTTCAGAGTCGAAGAAACTCAGTGGAAGACTTTGATTTTTAGCTTCTGGTACGTTGATCAGTTCTGACCAACCTGTTTTCATTAAATTAGAAGTCATAGAAGATTCATTCTGAGGAATTATGTCAAGAAGCCTATCCAAAGCTGAATTATTCAACATGTTTAACGAGGAAAAGCAAAATAGACCTGTAACGGCGAGACAATGTTTCCTATTTGACAAAGACGATGAAAATAAATAACAACATGAAACAGATATTATACATAATCCATAGATGCTCCTTTAAAGTAAACATTTTAGCAGAAAAATAAAATACATTAGACTTTTCACTGCCAACAACCCCATGTTCCATAACTATTGATATATAATGCAACCAAAAAGGCTCTCAATGAGACAAGATCACCTTTTCACGAGACATTTAATGAGTTCGGTTATGGACGGCCGGAGCAAGTAACAAACTACTTGTTAGTAGGTGGACAAGTCATTCAAAATTTCCACTTTGTTGGTAAATGAAGTTTTTCTACGGACAATGGAAAATAATTTGAGGAAAAATAATTGAACAATATTTTCGTTTGCATTGATGGGCTTCGGTATCCGAATAATCATTGTAAAAAAATCAGTTTCAGTTTTAAAAAATCGACAAGCTTTCTATACCTGTCTTACGAATACAACTATTATTTCCAGCATAAACAAAACAGACTGTTTCAGTTAGTCGGTCGTTATCGAAGTAGGATATGAAACGAAGGTCTATCTGCGCAAGTAGGAATAATGTGTACACAACGAAAAAGGTAAGCGACAAGATGAGAGGAATTCAATTTATTTGCATTAGAAATCTAGACACAAAAGGCATGATAAACTAGGGTGAAGAATAAAAGGTTAGTAATACCATAGCCTAAAACTTGACACGCATTATCAGTGTGAGGGTTAATATTACTTCTCTAGTACCTAAATTGAAGCATGTAGCGTGGAGTCCAAAACTCACGACTAACTGGCTTAAAACCAAGTACTTAAGATACTAAACAAGTGTTTTGGTAATTCATGATTTAAATGTAGATAGTAAAATCTTTAAGTAGCAAAACGTTAAGATTGACATAGTCTAGATGTACGAGGCAACTAGTCATCAGTATATAAATGAATATATATAAATATTTATATATAAATACACTTGAAAGGTGTACAAAAGAAGTCCATTCGTTGACTTCTCTCAAATTCTAATTTTCTAAATTCCTCAACACCTTTTATCTCTTTTAAAATTCATTTCAGTGAATTATAATTCTTCAATCGTATCTTCAAACCCTGATCTTCTCCATTACTACTAATACTTCTACTACCTCTAACACTATGGGATTTAAATTGACAGTTCAATGTGGTATGACAACTAGAACTGATGTACGTACGTATGTATGAAGTTCTGCGCTGTAACTGACAGACAATCATTTCAAACCAGTTATTCAAATTAAGAATCTATGGAAAGATGGTTTTTGATTGAGCTCGTAACAACGAATAATTAATTATTTCAAAATTTTGTTACTGTTAAACTTTTAAAATACCCAATTGTAATATTTATACTACGTGTACTAAACACCAATTTCACTTAATGAAATTCCTGCCATAAAAATTTGACAATAAGTCAACAAAAAAATGTCCATAGAATAGATTTTATCCAACAAGAGTTGATAAGCTGAACTTGAAGTACATAAACCATTCAATCACAACTTTATTACAAAACCATAAATAAAATTTTATTCAGTAAAACAAAAAAGGGAGAACAAACAATCATAACCAACATGTGCAAGGTAAACAGAGCTAAGATAAAATGAATGAAATCAAAACACAAATAGTTAAACTGTTTATTTTGTCATAATAACTTTATTTCAATAGATTATATCAAAAACAAAGGTCATAACTATTCATAAATAATTGTTTCAAACTGACTGATACATGTGATTACTTGTACAGACAGCTATTGCAAGAATTAAACAAACTTAACGATATGTAATTTAAAAGTTATAAATCCATGGTTAGATAAATTCCCTTCGTCTAAAGTACGTTAATGATTAGTGCTTAGAAAACTCTACAAATTATCTACGATTGGTATACAGACTTTCAAGTTCTCACATAAATTGTAAAACTGAACACTTAGTCAGTAGGCTTCTTGCATACTGTTGTTCAGACCACTTAGCACTTCAATTCGATACCACTTTTATCGTAGATGCTGCAATACTGCTTTCTGGTTCGATTAATTTAATTTTCATTTTTACAGTACTAAGGTATAGAGCCTAATCCCAAGTCTGAGATCGAAATTAAAATGTCCATATTTTCTGAAATATCACTAACCGAAAACTTGGAAAAACTGATAACATTACTTTAATAAACTTTAAATAGGTAGCTTAAGAATGTTTCGACTGATGTAACTAACAGTGATTTTACTCCATGAACAGGTAGACATTTTCAAAATTTACGACTTCCATTAAAGTTGTTGTTTCTCGTTCACTTTGTTTTGTATTTGTGCTTTAATTAGTTACAATTATTCAACTGCTCTCTCACTGAATTGAAAACTCCTATTATTACATGTTTTAAAATTATTCACAGTTTACTTTTGTCGTTTCTAATGTATCCTATGAAAATTAATATAAAGCCCAGTTTGAACCTTCTAAATCTTTGTACCTGTACCATTCACCTATGGCTCCAACGGAATAACGTATACCAAGATACAAAAATAAATGAAAAGCCTTCTCGACTAAAAGTCATTGAAATGCTACCTACCATATTTCATTTCGGAATACTGGTCTAATTGTAAGGATATGTGGTTCATTTCAATGGTAGTTTGAGGTCACATTTTTAAAAATGAATACAAGATCATGATGTTTCTAATAATTAATGATCTATTGCTTTACATTAAAATATTTGTTATGATCAACTAGAATTCCGTAGATTGAACAGTGGATTGAAGGAAACCCACTGGTAACAACCGTTGACGCTCTGAGCCATTCTACATAATAAATTCAGAAATCTTACTGGAATATGAGTTGTTTATCATGTCCGGTTTATATACACTTTAAAATATTTTGTGTTCTAATTAGTAATTGTATTCCACTGACCAGATGATTGAAAATCAAAAACTTCAACCACCAAGTCAAACCTAGATTTTGGTTATAGTTTCAGGTTTACACCACTTGAAACCAATCCCATCTATTGCAATTTAGGGAGACAAGTGACATTTCGTTACTTATGAAACAATATTGTTCACTGGTTTAGTTTCATTTCAATTCTGTGTACTTCACAACACATACGAGTTAATCAAAAAACAAACAATTGAATAATTCATAATCAATCTATAGTTAACTACTTGATAGTACAAAAAAGAAATTTTTATAAGGATTTAAATAAACAACAAACTATTTATTTATAAATAACTTACAAACATACAGGATACTCAATTACAGATGTTGATTTTCTATCCAAGTCAGTAAGTTCACATCGAGGATAAGATATAGCACAGGTTAAATGCTTAGCTAAATTAATGCATCGCCATGCAGCAGTATTATTATTACTACTACTACTGGATAAACTTATTGTATTTACAATATCCCGTGATTTTCTAACAGACGTATTTAAACTTTCGAAAGCATCACTGGAATAATTATGAAATTGAGAATCATTAAACACATGAGATAAATGCACTGGGGACGATGACGATGATGATAATAATTCATCCCAGCTGGTAAAAAGATTTCTAATAGCTTCATCGCTAATTTCGTTAGAATATAAACGAGATCGAGAAATTAAATAAGGTTCTTTATATTCATTAGCAATATTTTCGATGAATGAATAACACACTGAGGATTTCGGTAAAATTGTCGAATATGACTGACAATAAGAATATCTACAAGGAAAATCAAAACATGCAAACAAATATTTGGAATTGTTCATTGAGAAATATATTTATCTCAACTAAATGCAATAATTATTTACGGAATGCATTTCTATCGTTGACTGATAATCTTCTACAAGTCATGATATCTTAATTGAATTATTTTGTACATAAATAAGTGTTAATTTCTTGATATATTCAGTAAGCCGACCTGTGGGAGCATTTCCTGATAAAACATCAATTGACTCCAAAGCTCCATTATTTCCAGTCATGTCAATACGTCATTAATGAATTGTAATATCATAACAACAAGCACCGAGATTGCGGTCATTAGTAGTTTAGATAAGGTTGATTAATAAGTAATGAAACTTATTGATTATTTCGTAGTTAATCAAATTTTAGAAAGTAGATTTTCAGCTTTTGATATTATAACGTGTCATCACATTTAAAAAAGCACCGAATTGTGTAAAAAACAAACTGAGTCTATTTAGTAAAAAAAAATCCAATTCATTTCAATAATATGCCACTTTCTTGGAATTATTGATCATTATAATCAATGCTCAACTATTTACGCAATACCCTCCGCTTACTATATTAAAACCTTGATGCAAAACAAAATAGATAATGTAATTCGCTTAACAGATACCATTAGCGAAGTACATATGCTAGGTTTAAAATTATCTTATGAAGAAATCTGCCCTAGATTAGATCTAATCAAAGTTAGACAATTAGAAATTAACATTCTTCAGTCTGAATTACTACAATTCAAATTAACACAGCACGATAGTGAATAGTCAAAGTAGTCGAAATAATGAGATTGTTGGCAGAGGAAAACTAATTTAGTGACTTTTAATAATGACATCTACTGAATATACTTTAATTTAACGGATAAAATGTGTTCAACACCGCTCATGAAAAAGCAGCTCTTACTACTTTAACATGTTCACAATTATTTTGAGACTTTTACTGTACAGTCTAGTTTTAAACATTTTTGTATGGAATGTAAATAAATTTGTTAGGGGTAGACTTATGACAAAGGGCAACAGACATAGATTAAACCGAAAAATACTCGTTTGATGAGTTCAAGTTTATGAACTGTTTTGAGTGAAAATTTTCCATGCACACCTTATGTGAACCCTACTCAGACTGATTTTAGATTGTGATAATAACGCTAAAAACAAGCGCAAGACTGCATAACGTGACCGAAATAAAAAAATTTCGTTTTATGTAATTTGACCTTCAAAAGTACTAAAACATTTACGACTGATGTTACTATTAATTTCATCATATTATAAACATATCGCAAACAATAGACCAAACAAGATATGGAATTTCGTTTATTTGGATGTGATATATCATTCAGACAAACCAGTAAGAAATGATGTTTTCATGAAACTGAAGCAACTACTTATATTAGTAAATAAAAAAGGCAGATTACTAAGCACCTATACTATATAAGGATTTTCATATATACAAGGGGGGGGGTTGATGTTAAGTTTAAAGTAATAGATAAGAGTGACATGTTGGCTGATACAATTTTTGAATTTTAATCGATTGAAGTGGATAGGATGAGTCACACGGGCTCAGCAAACAACTGCCGACATAAATGTGACAGGTTGGTTAATAAGGGGGTAAGTTGGAAAACAGTGAGTGGATGTCAGAGGAAACGGCAAATCATTTTGTGAAGCTATTCACTGCTAGTTACTATCTTGGATTGCTTGAAGTTAGACATTAACACTGTTGGATTTCAAATCAGTAGTCTAAAGATTAAGCATCTGCAGTACTGAATGCCCGGGGTTCGTTTCCTTGGTGCAGGGTCGTGGATGGGCACTGTTGATGAGTCGCATCCTTGGATGAAATGGCTTTCAGGTTTCCAATGGCGGTCTAGATAAGATCAGCTTCTGGGTTAAACTGCAACTACAATTAACTCATTTATTCACCAAAATTAAAGAGAATTCAGAAAAGAAACTTTATTTTTCGACGAAATCATTTGCCTAACCTGTTGTACATCTTTAATTAAACATGTTAAATAAATTTATAAGTCGATGTAAGAATAGAGATTATGTGGTAAAGTGATCCATCATTTCAAACATCAAAAGACAGTTGTGTAATTACGAAGAAGTTACAGAAGAATAAGAGAATTAAAATAATTTGTGCATCAAAGATTACAAGACATATTCGTCAACTTAACATCTATTGCAAAATAAATTAAAAATGCACTGACCATAATAACTATTATTTGTTATTGTTTAAAAAGTACAAAATAACAAAACAATAAAATAACAACACTTCCACCGCTTCTTCCTGATTCCCTCCTCCACTGCAATCTGGTTTGTTCTCTTCCACAATACGTTGTTACTGATGGTGTCTGGCCAACGAATACGAAGTATTTTGTGTAGACGACTGTTCATTAATAGTTGTATCTTCTGGATGATGCCTTTCGTAGTTCTCCAAGTTTCCGCTCCACACACTAGAACTGTCTTGACATTTGTGTACACATTTGACAAGATATGTAAAGGTGTTAACGTCCTCCAAAGCATCTCCATGAAGAGTGATTTGGTTGGTGCATGTTGTGTTGTATCGGAGAATTTTGCTTTTTCCTTTATGTATGTTGAGACCTATTGATGTAGAGGCTGCTGTTACACTGGTCATCTTCTCTTGCATTTGTTGTTGCGTGTGCGATAGAAGAGCCAAGTCATCTGCGAAGTCCAGATCGTCCAGCTGCGTCCTAACTGTCCAATTGATACCGTGCTTCCCTCCAGATGTTGACGTTTTCATAATCCAGTCGATCACCAGGAGAAAGAGAAAGGGTGAGAGTAAGCAACCTTGCCTGACACCGGTCTTCACCTCGGACGAGTCTGTTAGCTGTCCTTCGTGTACGAGTTTGCAGTTGAATCCATCATAAGAATTCCGTATGATGTTAACTATATTCTCAGGCACACCATAGTGTCGAAGAAGCTTCCACAGTGTTTTCCTGTCCACGCTATCGAATGCTTTCTCGTAGTCGACGAAGTTGATGTAGAGTGGTGAGTTCCATTCAGTTGATTGTTCCACAATGATCCGTAATGTAGCAATTTGGTCAGTACACGGTCGATTCTTACGAAATCCGGCCTGTTGATCTCGAAGTTGGACGTCTATGAAGTGCTTCATTCTGTTTAACAATAACCTGTTAAAGACTTCGCCTGTTATTGAAAGAAGAGTGATGCCTCTGTAGTTCTCACACTTGCTGAGATCGCCTTTCTTTGGTACTTTGATGAAGTATCCTTCTTTCTAGTCTGATGGTACTTGTTCCTCATCCCCAATCTTCTTGAAGAGGATGTGAAATATTTTCGCAGTTGTTTCTACATATGCTTTCATTGCCTCTGCTGGAATGTTGTCTGGTCCTGCTGATTTGCCACTCTTGATTTGTCTGATGACCATGCTGATCTCTTCAATTGTTGGTGCGCCAATAATAATTGCGAGGTCCGTGGATGCTGCGTCGATGTTGTGTGTGTTCACTGGTCGATTCAATAGTTCCTGAAACTGCTCTACACACCTATTTCTCTGTTCTTCAGTGTTGCTGATTACTTTCCCTTCCTTGATTTTCACTGGTCGTTCTGGTTTACGATAGTTTTCGGTGAGATTCTTTGTTGTTTCGTACAATTGTCTAAAGTTTCCGTCCGTTGCAGCCTTTTCCGCCGTCATTGCTAGATCTTCCACATATTTTCGTTTGTCAGCTCTGATGCTCTTCTCCACTTCCCTGTTTGCTTCTGTGTGTGCATCTTGTGCAGTAACTTTCTCTGTTCTTGTTCGGCTGACATTGATTGCTGCCTTCTTGTTCCTTCAATTTTTTCAAGAGTACCAACAGACATACAATCCTTTTGATGGTACTCCTTGTGACCCAGATCTTCGTGACATGTTGAAGTGATTACCTCTCCATTGAGTAGATCCTGAAAGGCCTGAAACCTATTGGTGAGGGCTATCTTGAATTCGTTGAGTTTTACGGTATCCCGAAGAAAGGCTGTATTAAACTGGTGTGATGTTGTCTGCCCCGTTATCCAGGGTTTCTTGAGTTTCTGTTTCATTTTGGCTACCAGCAAGTGGTGATCTGAGGCTATATCAGCTCCTATCTTGGTTCTCACATCCTCCATAGTCCTTCTGAACGTTTTGTTGATACAGATATGGTCAATTTGGTTTTGAGTAGTGTGGTCCGGTGAAATTCCATGTAGGCTTTGTGTGTGTGTGTTTGTGCGGGAAT
>OX103979.1:19594650-19614509 GCA_944470395.2 Schistosoma turkestanicum
GCTACCTTGACGTGGTGGTCAGGCTTGACTATCGTCACGACACAACCGAGCTATACTGGCTGGAACATATGTTCCTCAAGGTTCTACCATGCAGGCAGTCGATTGGAGAACGATGAGACTAAAAGCAGCTACCCAAGATCTGTAGGCTGAAGTCGTACTGCTGACTGCAGAGAGGTGTGACAGCAGTAAGATGTTTCCCTCGGACAACTAGCATCTTCAGCGATGCGGCTGCTCACAAAGAAGGAGGGTTAGAAAAGGTCGATCCTAAAAATTGTCACACCTCACGGATTTCCGTCCACGGCGGTAAGCGGTGCACCACTAAGGGCCTTTAAGAGGGGATATACGAGCAAGACACCTTATGATCGATAACAGCAACCTACTCTCACGGCCATGTGTCACAGTCATTAGGTCAGACGGAGCGAACCACAGTACACTCGTCCTTTAGTCAGCAAACGGATATCTCGCCTACGCATAAGTGACGCAGTTGGCTGTGAAACATGGCCAGTGAGAGTAGAAGATATTCGTAGGTTACTGGTTTTCGATCATAGGTGTCTTCGAAGCATTGCTCGTATATCGTGGGACACCCGAGTGAGCAACGCTGTTATTAGGAATCGGGTGCTAGGTAAGAATGGCAGATCAATCGATGAAGTATTGAAACTTCACCAGTTGAGGTGGTTGGGACATGTTTTGCGTATGCCCAACCACCGGCTGCCTCGTCGAGCCTTGTTTTGTAGTGTGGGAATAGGTTGGAAGAAAGCTAGGGGCGGCCAAACCAAAACATGGCAGAAATCCATGAAGTCATTGACTAGTGGACTGAGCCATGTCGGTAATTGTCGACTACCTGGTTGGGGTCCGCGAGATGATAATAATCGATGGTTAGAGACCTTGAATGACATGGCTCAGAATCGTTCGCAATGGCGCCGGTGCATTTATTCTCTATGTTCTCTCAAATGCTAGTCTTCTGGATTCTTCAACCCCTCTAGTTTCGACTCTCTAAACTTTTCTCACTGAATCATACTTCTTGAATAGTATCTTCTAATCCTAACCTCTCCGATTATTTCTAATTCCCTTACTACCTCTTCTACTATTGGATTTGAATTGACGATTACTTCTCTGTGCTGATGTGGTATGGCAACATGAACTGATGTACTTATGTACAAAGTTCTACGTTGCATCTGACTGACTGGTTGGCAAAAGCTGATCGAGCCTTCTGTATCCAGGCTGAGATTTCGTCAGTCACCAGGCCATCAGCACTGATGAGACTCCCAAGATAAGTGAAGCGGTCTACACGCTCGACTACTTCACTCCCTATCACTAGTTCAGGTGCCGATGAAACCCAATCTTGAAGCAACATTTTGAATTTCGACGGGGAAAACCGCATCCCGAACATGCTTTCATTGTTGCCTAGGGTAGTCAGAAGACTCAGCATTTTGTCAGCGTCTTCACCAAGTAGGACGTCATCGGCATATTCTAAGTCAATTAGCGAGCCACCTGGTAAAAGGTCTACTCCTGAAAATTTAGACGAGGATAAGGTTATTTCTAGGAGCATGTCTATGATAAAATTAAACAAGAATGGAGCGAGTGGACATCCCTGACGGACACCACTTGAAGTGAAGAATTCCGGTCACAGTTCGACATAAGCTCTCACTCGACCAGTGGTGTTCGAGTAGAGAGCTTGTATGAGGTTAATGTATTTCTCTGGTACGCCTTTCAATGACAGACACTGCCACAGAACCTCACGATCCACTGAGTCGAATGCCGCCTTAAGGTCCAGGAAAACAACTATTGTAGGACGCCTAAATGTATGTCTGTGTTCCAGAACCTGTCGTAGTGTGAAGATTTGGTCTATACAACCACGTCCAGGTCGAAAACCAGACTGGTTTTCTCAAGTCTGCTCTTCTCGAGCTTTCGTTAAGCGTCAAAGTATTATTGAGGCCAACATTTTAGGTACTATATTAGTTAGACTAAGTCCCCTGTGATTGTCACAAAAGGACTCTTGTACTTTCTGATAAATTGAGACAATCAGTGATTGAGACCAGTCGGATGGGATTACGTCCAGTTCCCAGATTCTACCTAACATCTCAGTCAACCTAGCTGCTAAAACTGGTCAACCATCCTCACATATTTCAGGAGTCAGTCTATCAGGACCTGCAGCTCGCCATCGCTTCTGATTTCCTATCGCTTTCTCAACTTCATAAGGATTCAGAGGACTGGAGATCGTGGGCAACCGAAGAGTGGCTCGAGGCCAGTTGAACTGATCCCTGAAGTGTTCTGCCCATCGGGCCAGTCTCCTGGATTGAGAATGGATTATAAGACCATCCACTCACATTTGGGTTCCTAATACAAGTTTCCTTGATGAGTCTAAATAGTTGTCTGCTGTTGCCTATCGTCGCTGCCATTTCCATCGCTTTTGCTTTCGCCACCCACCACTGTTCGCGGTCGTTAAATAGGCTTTTTATCAGCCTACGTCTAAGATGACTCCGCTTCTCATCGCCCTCAGAGCCAGGTGGGATGAGTTTTCGAGCATCCATCAGTTCAATAGATGCTATCGAGATCCACGGCTTCATCCTAACCTTATGGTTTACCTTACTAGCAGATATCACTGCTGTTTCCACAGTCTTTTTGGTATTATACCAACCTGCTTCTAATACCTTTACTACCTCTTCTACTATTGGATTTGAATTGACAATTACATCTCTGTGCTGATGTGGTATGGCAACATGAACTGATGTACTTACGTACGAAGTTCTACGTTGCATCTGACTGACTGACTGATCAGCTAGATTCCATTAAATATTTAACTAGATCATAAATAAATACACTATGTATGCGTACACAACTTTTACTACAAAATAATTTATTAAAAAGAAGAATGTTAACAATAATAGGACATCTGTAAAAAGTAATTACAACTAAAAAATTAGTATTGTAATAATGTAAAGTACACATGTTGATCATAAATATAAATAATAATCTGCTTAAAAAAGTAGTAAATAGAAACATTTATGAATTTTCTTCGGATTCCAATCAATTATCAACAATACAGGCAAGAGAAAAAGAGCGAAATCAGACCGGAAAACCAACTTGTTAGCGAACACACAAATAATCTATAATACGCAATAAAATATTGCATTCTTAGCAGGAGATAGCAAATCTGAGGATAGGTACTATGTCAAACAAAAAAAGAACAACTGAAAATAACAGATAATAATCATTAACGATCACAGAAAATCTCATGGAAGGCATGACACAAAAGCACTTTCATACATAGAATACAAAACTCAAAAACAAGAGATTGATGCCTAGTTATAGCTTGTACTATTTATATTCATGAAAAAAGTTGCCTAAGAAAAAGTAATCTACGCCTACACCTACAGGATACAAATTGCATTGCCACAACAATAAAATAAATATAGAGTTAACATAAAATTTACGAAATAATGATACCTAAGATAAAAAGTATTTTTACTGTCTCAGTGTTGAAATAACACTATTTGATTAGACGGAGAATATCGGATAATTACTAGATAATTTATTTGTACTTTAATATATCCTGTAGGAATACTAAATACACACGACAGTCACACCTCACATTGACACAACCAAGAAAGAAATTGATGAGATTGGAAGAAAAATTAACAAAGTCAAACATGGGTATTTATCAAATGAATTAAATTTTTCAACTAATTCATCGTATGCCTGCACTCTAAGCGTAAGAGCTAATAATACTAACTGGTTGGTTGAACAATCCAAAGTAGGTAGAGTGAAGTTCGAACCTAAGCTCAAAGTTGAATGTCTTTAACGTTAAGCCACCGTTACGAGTCAAATAAAGTAACAGTCTATTTTCCGTATTGATGAGTTATAGAAAAACTCAATCTGAATCACTTTGCTGCATCATTATCATAATGTGAAATCAGACAATATATGTACAATGATTTAAGAGAAAAACCATAATTCATTTTACTAGCGCCTACTGTAAATGAAACAAATACAATTAGAATGAATGAACTAAAGAAAACCGTTTATTTCAATGGCCCATTAAAATTTAACGTATTACACTGTGCTGAAATGTTTCTCTACAAAATGATTGATTAAACATGCAGAAGCTTGTTAAAAATTTAGTAAAAGTGATAAAAACTTACAATTTTCTTCAACAGGAGTTTTCTTACTTTCTTCATTGAAATTTGTTGGATTTTTATTTTCAATGGGTAAACGAGTACAAACAGATTTTGTAGATGGTTCAACAGACATAATATAACTGTTGTAAGATGAACAAATGTAAAAGGGATTTGATGTCCCATCGACTTCAGAGTCGAAGAAACTCAATGGAAGACTTTGATTTTTAGCTTCTGGTACGTTGATCAGTTCTGACCAACCTGTTTTCATTAAATTAGAAGTCATAGAAGATTCATTCTGAGGAATTATGTCAAGAAGCCTATCCAAAGCTGAATTATTCAACATGTTTAACGAAGAAAAGCAAAATAGACCTGTAACGGCGAGACAATGTTTCCTATTTGACAAAGAGGAAGAACATAAATAACAACATGAAACAGAAATTGTACATAATCCATAGATGCTCCTTTAAAGTAAACATTTTAGCAGAAAAATAAAATACATTAGACTTTTCACTGCCAACAACCCCATGTTCCATAACTATTGATATATAATGCAACCAAAAAGGCTCTCAATGAGACAAGATCACCTTTTCACGAGACATTTAATGAGTTCGGTAATGGACGGCCGGAGCAAGTAACAAACTACTTGTTAGTAGGTGGACAAGTCATTCAAAATTTCCACTTTGTTGGTAAATGAAGTTTTTCTACGGACAATGGAAAATAATTTGAGGAAAAATAATTGAACAATATTTTCGTTTGCATTGATGGGCTTCGGTATCCGAATAATACTTGTAAAAAAATCAGTTTCAGTTTTAAAAATCGACAAGCTTTCTATACCTGTCTTACGAATACAACTATTATTTCCAGCATAAACAAAACAGACTGTTTCAGTTAGTCGGTCGTTATCGAAGTAGGATATGAAACGAAGGTCTATCTGCGCAAGTAGGAATAATGTGAACACAACGAAAAAGGTAAGCGACAAGATGAGAGGAATTCAATTTATTTGCATTAGAAATCTAGACACAAAAGGTATGATAAACAAGGGTGAAGAATAAAAGGTTAGCAATACCATAGCATAAAACTTGACACGCATTATCAGTGTGAGGGTTAATATTACTTCTCTAGTACCTAAATTGAAGCATGTAGCGTGGAGTCCAAAACTCACGACTAACTAGCTTAAAACCAAGTACTTAAGATACTAAACAAGTGTTTTGGTAATTCATGATTTAAATGTAGATAGTAAACTCTTTAAGTAGCAAAACGTTAAGATTGACATAGTCTAAATGTACGAGGCAACTAGTCATCAGTATATAAATAAATATATATAAATATTTATATATAAATACACTTGAAAGGTGTACAAAAGAAGTCCATTCGTTGACTTCTCTCAAATTCTAATTTTCTGAATTCCTCAACACCTTTTATCTCTTTTAAAATTCATTTCAGTGAATTATAATTCTTGAATCGTATCTTCAAACCCTGATCTTCTCCGTTACTACTAATACTTCTACTACCTCTAACACTATGGGATTTAAATTGACAGTTCAATGTGGTATGACAACTGGAACTGATGTACGTACGTATGTATGAAGTTCGGCGCTGTAACTGACAGACAATCATTTCAAACCAGTTATTTAAATTAAGAATCTATGGAAAGATGGTTTTTGATTGAGCTTGTAACAACAAATAATTAATTATTTCAAAATTTTGTTACTGTACAACTTTTAAAATACCCAATTGTAATATTTATACTAACATGTACTAAACACTAATTTCACTTAATGAAATTCCTGCCATAAAAATTTGACAATAAGTCAACAAAAAAATGTCCATAGAATAGATTTTATCCAACAAGAGTTGATAGGTTGAACTTGAAGTACATAAACCATTCAATCACAACTTTATTACAAAACCATAAATAAGATTTTATTCAGTAAAACAAGAAAGGGAGGGAGAACAAACAATCATAACCAACATGTGCAAGGTAAACAGAGTTAAGATAAAATGAATGAAATCAAAACACAAATAGTTAAACTGTTTATTTTGTCATAATAACTTTATTTCAATAGATTATATCAAAAACAAAGGTCATAACTATTCATAAATAATTGTTTCAAACTGACTGATACATGTGATTACTTGTACAGACAGCTATTGCAAGAATTAAACAAACTTAACGATATGTGATTTAAAAGTTATAAATCCATGGTTAGATAAATTCCCTTCGTCTAAAGTACGTTAATGATTAGTGCTTAGAAAACTCTACAAATTATCTGCGATTGGTATGCAGACTTTCAAATTCTCACATAAATTGTAAAACTGAACACTTAGTCAGTAGGAATAAGGCTTCATGCATACTGTTGTTCAGACCACTTAGCACTTCAATTCGATACCACTTTTATCGTAGATGCTGCAATACTGCTTTCTAGTTCGATTAATTTAATTTTCATTTTTACAGTACTAAGGTATAGAGCCTAAACCCAGGTCTGAGATCAAAATTAAAATGTCCATATTTTCTGAAATATCACTAACCGAAGACTTGGGAAAGCTAATAATATTACTTTAATAAACTTTAAATGTGTAGCTTAAGAATGTTTCGTCAAATGCAACTAACAGTGATTTTAGTCAATGAACAGGTAGACATTTTCAAAATTTACGACTTCCAGTAAAGTTGTTGTTTCTCGTTCACTTTGTTTTGTATTTATGCTTCAATTAGTTACAATTATTCAACTGCTCTCTCATTGAATTGAAAACTCCTATGATTACATGTTTAAAATTATTCACAGTTTACTTTTGTCGTTTCTAATGTATCCTATGAAAAGTAATATAAAGCCCAGTTTGAACCTTCTAAATCTTTGTACCTGTACCATTCACCTATGGCTCCAACGGAATAACGTATACCAAGATACAAAAATAAATGAAAAGCCTTCTCGACTAAAAGTCATTGAAATGCTACCTACCATATTTCATTTCGGAATACTGGTCTAATTGTAAGGATATGTGGTTCATTTCAATTGTAGTTTGAGGTCACATTTTTAAAAATGAATAAAAGATCATGATGTTTCTAATAATTAATGATCTATTGCTTTACATTAAAATATTTGTTATGATCAACTAGAATTCCTTAGATTGAACAGTGGATTGAAGGAAACCCACTGGTAACAACCGTTGACGCTTTGAGCCATTCTACATAATAAATTCAGAAATCTTACTGGAATATGAGTTGTTTATCATGTCCGGTTTATATACACTTAAAAATATTTTGTGTTCTAATTAGTAATTGTATTCCACTGACCAGATGATAATAATAGGTATATGATTGAAAATTAAAAACTTCAACCAACTAAGCAAAGCCTAGATTTTGGTTATAGTTTCAGGTTTACACCACTTGAAACCAATCCCATCTACTGCAATTTAGGGAGACAAGTGACAACAATTATTTCATTACTCATGAAACAATATTGTTCACTGGTTTAGTTTCATTTCAATTCTGTGTAATTCACAACACATACGAGTTAATCAAAAAACAAACAATCTATAGTTAACTACTTGATAGTACAAAAAAGAAATTTTTATAAGGATTTAAATAAACAACAAACTATTTATCTATAAATAACTTACAAACATACAGGATACTCAATTACAGATGTTGATTTTCTATCCAAGTCAGTAAGTTCACATCGAGGATAAGATATAGCACAAGTTAAATGTTTAGCTAAATTAATGCATCGCCATGCAGCAGTATTATTATTACTACTACTACTGGATAAACTTATTGTATTTACAATATCCCGTGATTTTCTAACAGACGTATTTAAACTTTCGAAAGCATCACTGGAATAATTATGAAATTGAGAATCATTAAACACATGAGATAAATGCACTGGAGACGATGACGATGATGATAATAATTCATCCCAGCTGGTAAAAAGATTTCTAATAGCTTCATCGCTAATTTCGTTAGAATATAAACGAGATCGAGAAATTAAATAAGGTTCTTTATATTCATTGGCAATATTTTCTATGAATGAATAACACACTGAGGATTTCGGTAAAATTGTCGAATATGACTGACAATAAGAATATCTACAAGGAAAATCAAAACATGTAAACAAATATTTGGAATTGTTCATTGAGAAATATATTTATCTCAACTAAATGCAATAATTATTTACAGAATGCATTTCCATCGTTGACTGATAATCTTCTTCAAGTCATGATATCTTAATTGAATTATTTTGTACATAAATAAGTGTTAATTTCTTGATATATTCAGTAAGCCGACCTGTGGGGGCATTTCCTGATAAAACATCAATTGACTCCAAAGCTCCATTATTAGTTTGTTCATTATTTCCAGTCATGTCAATACGTCATTAATGAATTGTAATATCATAACAACAAACACCGAGATTGCGGTCATTAGTAGTTTAGATAAGGTTGATTAATAAGTAATGAAACTTATTGATTATTTCGTAGTTAATCAAATTTTAGAAAGTAGATTTTCAGCTTTTGATATTATAACGTGTCATCACATTTAAAAAAGCACCGAATTGTGTAAAAAACAAACTGAGTCTATTTAGTAAAAAAAATCCAATTCATTTCAATAATATGCCACTTTCTTGGAATTATTGATCATTATAATCAATGCTCAACTATTTACGCAATACCCTCCGCTTACTATATTAAAACCTTGATGCAAAACAAAATAGATAATGTAATTCGCTTAACAGATACCATTAGCGAAGTACATATGCTAGTATTAAAATTATCTTATGAAGAAATCTGCCCTAGATTAGATCTAATCAAAGTTAGACAATTAGAAATTAACATTCTTCAGTCTGAATTACTACAATTCAAATTAACACAGCACGATAGTGAATAGTCAAAGTAGTCGAAATAATGAGATTGTTGGCAGAGGAAAACTAATTTAGTGACTTTTAATAATGACATCTACTGAATATACTTTAATTTAACGGATAAAATGTGTTCAACACCGCTCATGAAAAAGCAGCTCTTACTACTTTAACATGTTCACAATTATTTTGAGACTTATACTGTACAGTCTAGTTGTAAACATTTTTGTATGGAATGTAAATAAATTTGTTAGGGGTAGACTTATGACAAAGGGCAACAGACATAGCTTGAACCGAAAAATACTCGTTTGATGAGTTCAAGTTTATGAACTGTTTTGAGTGAAAATTTTCCATGCACACCTTATGTGAACCCTACTCAGACTGATTTTAGATTGTGATAATAATGCTAAAAACAAGCGCAAGACTGCATAACGTGACCGAAATAAAAAAATTTCGTTTTATGTAATTTGACCTTCAAAAGTACTAAAACATTTGCGACTGATGTTACTATTAATTTCATCATATTATAAGCATATCGCAAACAATAGACCAAACAAGATATGGAATTTCGTTTATTTGGATGTGATATATCATTCAGACAAACCAGTAAGAAATGATGTTTTCATGAAACTGAAGCAACTACTTATATTAGTAAATAAAAAAGGCAGATTACTAAGCACCTATACTATATAAGGATTTTCATATCTACAAGGGGGGAGGGTTGATGTTAAGTTTAATGTAATAGATAAGAGTGACATGTTGGCTGATACAATTTTTGAATTTTAATCGATTGAAGTGGATAGGATGAGTCACACGGGCTCAGTAAACAACTGCCGACATAAATGTGACAGGTTGGTTAATAAGGGGGTAAGTTGGAAAACAGTGAGTGGATGTCAGAGGAAACGGCAAATCATTTTGTGAAGCTATTCACTGCTAGTTACTATCTTGGATTGCTTGAAGTTAGACATTAACACTGTTGGATTTCAAATCAGTAGTCTAAAGATTAAGCATCTGCAGTACTGAATGCCCGGGGTTCGTTTCCTTGGTGCAGGGTCGTGGATGGGCACTGTTGATGAGTCGCATACGTGGATGAAATGGCTTTCAGGTTTCCAATGGCGGTCTAGATAAGATCAGCTTCTGGGTTAAACTGCAACTACAATTTACTCATTTATTCAACAAAATTAAAGAGAATTCAGAAAAGAAACTTTATTTTTCGACGAAATCATTTGCCTAACCTGTTGTACATCTTTAATTAAACATGTTAAATAAATTTATAAGTCGATGTAAGAATAGAGATTATGTGGTAAAGTGATCCATCATTTCAAACATCAAAATACAGTTGTGCAATTATGAAGAAGTTACAGAAGAATAAGAGAATTAAAATAATTTGTGCATCAAAGCTTACAAGACATATTCGTCAACTTAACATCTATTGCAAAATAAATTAAAAATGCACTGAACATAATAACAATTATTTGTTATTGTTTAAAAAGTACAAAATAACAACACTTCCACCGCTTCTTCCTGATTCCCTCCTCCACTGCAATCTGGTTTGTTCTCTTCCACAATACGTTGTTGCTGATGGTGTCTGGCCAACGAATCTGAAGTATTTTGTGTAGACGACTGTTCATTAATACTTGTATATTCTGGATGATGCCTTTCGTAGTTCTCCAAGTTTCCGCTCCATACATTAGAACTGTCTTGACATTTGTATTGAAAATTCTGATTTTGGTGTTGGTTGAAAGTCGTTTGGAGTTCCAGATATTTTTCAACTGTAGAAATGCAGCCCTTGCTTTGCCAATCCGTGCCCTCACATCTGCATCGGATCCACCTTTCTCGTCGATGATGCTGTCCAGATATGTAAAGGTGTTAACGTCCTCCAAAGCATCTCCATCAAGAGTGATTTGGTTGGTGCATGTTGTGTTGTATCGGAGAATTTTGCTTTTTCCTTTATGTATGTTGAGACCTATTGATGTGGAGGCTGCTGCTACACTGGTCGTCTTCTCTTGCATTTGTTGTTGCGTGTGAGATAGAAGAGCCAAGTCATCTGCGAAGTCCAGATCGTCCAGCCGCGTCCTAACTGTCCAGTTTATACCGTGCTTCCCTCCAGATGTTGACGTTTTCATAATCCAGTCGATCACCAGGAGAAAGAGAAAGGGTGAGAGTAAGCAACCTTGCCTGACACCGGTCTTCACCTCAGACTAGTCTGTTAGCTGTCCTTCGTGTACGAGTTTGCAGTTGAATCCATCATAAGAATTCCGTATGATGTTAACTATATTCTCAGGCACACCATAGTGTCGAAGAAGCTTCCACAGTGTTTTCCTGTCCACGCTATCGAATGCTTTCTCGTAGTCGACGGAGTTGATGTAGAGTGGTGAGTTCCATTCAGTTGACTGTTCCACAATGATCCGTAATGTAGCAATTTGGTCAGTACACGGTCGATTCTTACGAAATCCGGCCTGTTGATCTCGAAGTTGGACGTATATGAAGTGCTTCATTCTGTTTAACAATAACCTGTTAAAGACTTTGCCTGTTATTGAAAGAAGAGTGATGCCTCTGTAGTTCTCACACTTACTGAGATCGCCTTTCTTTGGTACTTTGATGAGGTATCCTTCTTTCTAGTCTGATGGTACTTGTTCCTCATCCCCAATCTTCTTGAAGAGGATGTGAAATATTTTCGCAGTTGCTTCTACATATGCTTTCATTGCCTCTGCTGGAATGTTGTCTGGTCCTGCTGATTTGCCACTCTTGATTTGTCTGATGACCATGCTGATCTGTTCAATTGTTGGTGCACCAATAATAATTGCGAGGTCCGTGGATGCTGCGTCGATGTTGTGTGTTCAGTGGAGCTGGTCGATTCAATAGTTCCTTAAACTGCTCTACACACCTATTTCTCTGTTCTTCAGTGTTGCTGATTACTTTCCCTTCCTTGATTTTCACTGGTCGTTCTGGTTTACGATAGTTGTCGGTGAGATTCTTTGTTGTTTCGTACAATTGTCTCAAGTTTCCGTCCGTTGCAGCCTTTTCCGCCGTCATTGCTAGATCTTCCACATATTTTCGTTTGTCAGCTCTGATGCTCTTCTCCACTTCCCTGTTTGCTTCTGTGTGTGCATCTTGTGCAGTAACTTTCTCTGTTCTTGTTCGGCTGACATTGATTGCTGCTTTCTTTTTCCTTCAATTTTTTCAAGAGTACCAACAGACATACAATCCTTTTGATGGTACTCCTTGTGACCCAGATCTTCGTGACATGTTGAAGTGATTACCTCATTGATCCCTTTCCAATTGTTCTCCAAGGTTGCTTCCTCTCCATTGAGTAGATCCTGAAAGGCCTGAAACCTATTGGTGAGGGCTATCTTGAATTCGTTGAGTTTTACGGTATCCCGAAGAAAGGCTGTATTAAACTGGTGTGATGTTGTCTGCCCCGTTATCCAGGGTTTCTTGAGTTTCAGTTTCATTTTGGCTACCAGCAAGTGGTGATCTGAGGCTATATCAGCTCCTATCTTGGTTCTCACATCCTCCATAGTTGATACAGATATGGTCAATTTGGTTTTGAGTAGTGTGGTCCAGTGAAATCCATGTGGCTTTGTGTGTGTGTGTTTGTGCGGGAATATTGTGCGACCGATGACCGGTTTGTTGAAGGCACATAGGTTTGCAAATCTCTCACCGTTTTCGTTCCTTTCTCCCAGTCCATGTCGTCCCATGATGTCTTCATATCCAGTGTTGTCCATTCCAACCTTGGCATTCAGGTCTCCCATAAGAATCGTCAAATCCTTTGGTGAGCATCTGTTGACGATTGACTGCAGCCTTTCGTAGAATTGATCTTTAACGTCGTCATTGTAGTCGTTGGTAGGTGCATAACATTGGATGACGTTCATTGTAATGTCCTCTTTCTTTGTTTTGAAGGATGATTTGATGATCCTGGGTCCATGAGATTCCCATCCTATTAGTGCCTTCTGTGCATGTTTGGACAGCATCAGTGCAACTCCTTGTGTATGTGAAGCGTTTTCCTCTTCATGACCAGAGTATAACAGCAGTTCCCCTGAAGCTAGTCTCAGTTGTCCTATCTGTGTCCAATGCGTTCCACTGATGCTGAGCACCTCGAGGTTGTATCTTTTCATTTCTGCCGCAACTTGAAATAGTCTTCCAGTCTCCCACAATGTACAAACGTTCCATGTACCTAAAAGAATGGTTGCTCTGGTTGTCAGAAGAGGCATCGAAGGAACTCGGCTTTCATCACGCGATGTCATAATTCTTCTTCCAACTCCCAGAGCAGTATTAAAATGGTTTGGATTACTTTTTCTGGTTAGCTTTTTTTGGCAAGTTAGTTTTAGTTGGGATGGGGTCTCCAACTCCATGCCCAACCCTCCTCCTTTATCCGGGCTTGGGACCGGCAGTAGCCCCGAAGGTTCTACTGGCGGAGTTCAACACGTCAAGACGGCGTAAGTTAATATTGTGATTCTCTGATTTTTCTGTAACCACTCAATCATTACATCATGTTCTTTGATATTTGAAATGTCTAATCATATAGCTACAGAATTACCCGCTATTCTTTCATATATTTATCTATCTCAAAAGTAATAGAAACATTGAAAAGATGGTCTGTTCACTTTAAGTACATTTCTACATAGAATGATTCGAGGAATATTTAATAACTTTACAATATGAGCTTTTCAAGCAAAAAAATGTACTTAGACATTAATTATCCTGTAACTGTTTAGTGTTGATGAGATATTAAAAAAAACTATAAAAAAAGTAGTTTTAGCTACAGATAAATTTTTCTTTTGCATCTTTAAATAAACGTAAACGTCGATTATTAATCAAATATTTGAGATAGAGTAATTCTAGTTGGAACGTTAATTTGAAAATGTAACATTGATTACACATGAGAGATAGAAAGTACATTGCTTTTACAATTAATTAGTCAATCAGTAGGAACCAATTTCATGTATGTCAAGACCTTCTTCGTGTTAATCCAATTATATTGATCAAGTTGAAATTCATCTACTAGTCAAAGCGGCCCGTCATAACGCTCATTATTTGGAAATGTAGATTGGTGGTTGAGGTTAGTCGTTCCAATAACTTCCTCATAACGCTACAACATTAATGGTGGGTATCCAACCAGCACAACAACAACTCAATTTTTTATTTCAAAAAAAGTTAATCTAAATACGAACATTTTAAGCCACAAGAATTTGTCGAAACAAATGCTTTAGTGTTGTTGAACAATCTACAAAATTGATGTAGTTATTACGATAATAAACAAGTTACAGAATGATAGTCAAGTTTTCCTTGAACTCTGAAAAAATAAATCATATAATAGTAAAACAGAAGCAACCAAAACTAACCGATCTGAAACTCCATGTTTAATTCCCCAAGCTTTAGAATCTAAAATTTTTAAGAAAATAAATAAAAAAATCTCTGAATCTGAAACAATATCAATAGTACTTAGTTCAAATAAAAGAAAAAAAACCAAGAAGAAGGAAAATGAACAGAAAAAAGTCAAACGAGATTCATCCCAAACATTCAATTTGAATATTAAACACTTTCTTTTCAGTAAAAAAAAACCAATAGTAAACTAACCAGGACGAACTGATAGATAGGCGAAATCATGCACTGTACCCAAAGAATTCTGAACTATACACTCGACAATTGAATCTTCAGTAATGTTATGCTCTTTTTCGACCACAGTCTTAAAGTCATAAAAAAAGAGTAATCATGAGAGGGAAACTTATTTAAACAAGATCATTACATTATTATTTCAAAAAGTATATGATAAATGGGTTGAAATGGAAAACTATACAAACGTTGGGACATCTGTTGCGTATGTCTAACCGCCAACTACCTCGTCAAGCTATTCTTTGCGATGTAGGAATAGGTTGGAAGAAAGCTAGGGGTGGCCAAACCAAAATATGACACAAATCCATGAAGTCACTGACTAGTGGACTAAGTCATGTCGGTTATTGTCGACTACCTGATTGGGGTCCGCGAGATGATAGTAATCGATGGTTAGAGACCCTGAATGACATGGCTCAAAACCGTTTGCAATGGCGCTGGTGCATTTATTCTTCGTTTTCACTCAAATCCTAACTTTCAGAGTTCCTCATTACTTTCCTCTTTTCAAGTTTATTTCACCAGATTCTACTTCATCAATACTTCTATTACCTCTACTACTGCAGGATTTGAAGTGACAATTGCATCTCTGTGCTAATGTGGTATGGCAGCTTGAACTGATATACGTTGTTGACTGACTGATTGACTGATACAAACGATGAAATTACTTAAATTTTAACCGTTGAGATTAGTTCAAATATAATTTCCACAAATAAATATATCTCAATTTTCAGATAGACTTTTCATTATGAATTAAGTAAAGCATAAAAAAGAAAGTAATTCGAAATAGGTCAGAAAACATTAACAGCTTATGTATATGTCTTTTCTGTACTATTTATTTTCAAATTAGGAAACTGCAGAAATAAAACATAATAAAACTACAATGAAACACTTCTCAATGCGAAAATCTCTACGCTTTTGCTAAAAGTCTATCTTGAAAAACTAGTGAAATTAAGACTCTTTGAGCAATGAATTCATATATATATATATACCTATTTCGAAAGCAGTATATTTTGTTTACAACTGCAAATATCCATGAGTATCAGACAAGACTATGGAAATAATCGAAAAATCTATTGCACAGTATCGTAGTTTGTTTGATAGAAATAGATATTTCTTGCTCCTACATAGTAGTAGTAATGAGATATTAAGTCGACAAAAAAAAGATTAAAAGTTGGTAGAAATCAGCTACCTGGAAAATGTAAACAATTAGCTTGGATGTTTATTAATAAAATAGTGAAGTATATTGAAGATAGACAATCTTTGATATGATGTATGTACGCAAGATAAAGGTAGGTGAAAATGCTATTCACATTTAATGATTTACCCGATTATTGAGAATCATCGTATCATTTCTCGGACCAGTCCCCCCAAAAATGCATGGAATTCTGTAGATAGATCCCCAGTCTACAGTAGCATTATGCACTGTCTTTGAAAGAAATGCTTTAACTGTTTCGAAAGGATAAATAAATAGAAATGTAAATAAATCTTTAAAAAGTTTTAAGAGATTATAGTGCCAATTTACAGATGATTGTGATGTGCGACCAAATATGTCAAAGTTTTTCAGATAAGTAACCTGTGATCAACTAGTCTCTAATGACCATATATATGAATAACCAACTTCTGTAGACACCAAAATTTACTGATTCACATCTTTGACTAGCACGACAATGTGTATCAAGTGAAATTGACGGGAAAAATACAGGAGCTTTCCTTAGCAGTGCTTGAAATACATATCGTCAGTGACCTATTGCAGGGAAGAAGCCTTATCATGCTATTTCAGGGATTAAGGTCCCCCAAAAGCGATAAAAATGATCACTCTCCATAACTTATAAAACCATCATTCTTGGCTAATATAAATTCTAGGATTAAGGAGACATGGAAGTGACAGTTACTAAAATAAGATCTACAATGCAATAAACGGATCAGTTTATGCGATACGTAGCTGCCGGACATAATAATAGCGCAATTAAATCAACAGATATTGCGCTCAACATTCGTTAGATCATTAATTGAAATTATTCCTAGAATGATGGAGACATAGGCATCAATCAGTTGTCCGCTCATTTTAACTAATGATCAAAATAGGTGGTACAAAGTTGCATCATTTTAAAAATTATAGTAAGGAATGCAGAAATCTCATTTACTACCGAAATTTCAGTGTTATGAAATAAATCCCCATATCATGAAGACAATAAAGGGTTCTTTATTTCGCGATATATACACGCTTCGAGCGAATATGTCCACTAAAATACACACTTAAGCTGGTTACCATTAATGGAACATAGGTAGCCGATTAGCACTGTTCAATCAACTCTGTCCTGAGCCTTCCTTGTCAGTTCTTTCCAATTGCTATTCATTCTCTTCACGTCCGTCTCCAAAACTCGGCGCGATGTGTTCTTTGGTCTTCTTCTTTTCCTTTGACCTTGTGGATCTCAAGTAATAGCTTGCTTCCTTATGTAGTTAAGCGATTTCCGTAGTGTGTCCGATTGACCTACAGCGCTTCTTTCTGATTTCTTCAGCAGCAGAAAGCTGGTTTCTTCTCTCCCATAGTAGGTTGTTACTAATGGTGTCTAGACAACGGATTCGGAATATCTTGCGTAGAAAAAGCTTTATACCTGTATCTTTCGTACGGTGGCTTTCGTGGTTCCTCAAACGTCCGCTCCATACAACAGAATTGTTTAGACGTTCGTACTGAAAATCCTAACTTTGGTGTTAATCGAATTATTTTAAGACCCAGACGTTCTTCAACTGTAGAAATGCTGCACATCTTCAGCTAATTCGTGTCTTCACATCGGCATCAGATCCACCTAATATATCAGTCATGCTGAAAAGGCATGTAAAAGCCTCCACATCTTCCAAAGCTTCGCTGTCAAGTGTGCTTTGTTTGGTGCATGCTATACAGTATAGGATGATCTCACAATTTCCCAGATACTAAAACTTCGATCACTACAACATTAACAAGTCACGGTAGACCACTCATTCTGGAATTTCAAAGACCCATGTACTTCACTGACTAAAACGATTGTTATTTTTCATTTCGTTCAGTCAGAATTCTTCACCTCTGGCGTCGTGACACCTTTATTCTACATAATAGCTAACCTGGGATAATTCCCGTTTCCCTGAAATTACAGTCATGGCTGAGTTTGAAGAGTATGTATGTCAGGAATTATTACACAAAAACATAAGCTTCCACAGACTGATATACTGGACATCCGTGTATCTCACGGTAGTCGTGGCTTCCAGTAACCTATAGGCCTTTCGGCAAGATTGAGGTTAAACGTTTGAGTACAAAACAGGAGATCCTAGGCTCGATTCCTGCTTGTGGGGTTGTGGATGAGCATCGGTCAGGAGTCCCATGCCAAGTTATCCAATCCTCCTTCAGTGGCAATCTAATAATGACAGTTCATTATCTCAATGATATGCATTAACATTGGGCGTAAAATCTCTTGGAAGAGTATCATTCTCGCCCGATTCTGTTGGTTTCTCTGGCTCTTCGAGGTTACAATGAATCCTCTGAGAGAAATGTCTATTTCGTGAACGTCTTCTGAGATGTTGTTCAGTTTTAAATACAAGAAAAAACTACATTTGTTTCGGAAACTAAATTCATTTCCGTGAAGAATGTGGGACAAAGGTAAGGCAGATTCGTTATCTTCGTTGAGCACCACTCCTGACAACATCTCAAGCCGATGAGCGACACTATCTGTAGGACCCTAATCATGAAGCCATGATGAACCGTTGGTGAAATAAAGTTGCGCTTCACGCCACAAACCAGTGCAAGTTGTTTGGATCTGCGTACTTACGGAACTTAAGAGGTTCGATTTCCTTACAAAGCTCCCTTCCGTTAGGTGAGTTGATAATCACTGACCAAGGATAGCAGGATAGCCTGGTAGATGTTGCTAGGGCAGTAGATACAACTGAAGTATTTCTCCAATACCCTTTTCACTATCTGGGATACTTTGAAATGCTACCGTGACGTCGGTCTAATCACTTATTTCCTTCATATCTGAATTCTCACACTGCCTGTAATTCAGATGAGCTAAATGAGCTACCAGATATATCTGTTATTTTGGACTCTATAGTACACCTGGGTGATCTGCGAACTCCAAATCATATAGCTGCATCCGGGCAGTCTACCGTATCGTTTGCTTGTCCTGAAATATCGAGGTCTTCATAATCTAGTCAATCACCAGAAGAAATAGAAAGGGTGAGAGACTAAGCAACCTTGTCTGACACCGGTTTTCACTTTGAATGAGACTATGAGCTGTCCTCCATGTGCGATTTCGCAGTGTAGGCCGTCGTAAGAATTCTGTTCTCCATGGCAATTTCAAATTCATGGAATAGATCATAAAGGGCTTGATCATGTCTGTGGAACGGCGTAAACTTGCCATATCAGAAAAACAACATTATTACGGTAAATGAGGTGTCATTTGTAACAATTTGATCTTGCCTGTAAACTGGCATGCTGCATGTAACACACTGTTACTTGAGAGCAATAATAATCACAACAAATATTATGATTATCATTGCTGAGAGCTATTTTGAATTCGTTGAGTTTGTCAGTATCTCAAAGGAAGGCTGTACTAAACTTTTGTAACGTTGTTTGTCCAGTGTCTATTTAGTTTCACTTTCATCTTGGCTACCACCAGGTGGTGATCTGAAGCTATGTCAGCTCCTCTCTTGGCTCTCACGTCCTCCAAGGTCCTTCTGAACTCCTTACTTACGAAGATGTAATCGATTAGGTTTTTGATAGTGTAATCTGATGAAACTTATGTAGCTTTATGCGAGACTATGGTGCCACGTACAACCCTTTTATTGAAGGCACATAGATTTACGAATCTCTCACCGTTTTCGTTCCTATCTCTGAGTACATGTCGTCCAGTCTTCATATCCAGTATTGTCCATTCCAACCTTGATGTTTAGGTCTCCTGTTAAAATGATCAAGCCTTTTTATGAGCATTTTTCTACGACTGACTGCAGCCTTTCACAGAATTGATCTTTATTATCTTCTTTATTTTTATTATTGTCTTTAGTGGGCACATAGGACTAGATTACGCCCATTGTAGTTCCCTCTCCCGACCGTACCTGCTACCTTGACGTGATGGTCGGGCTTGACTATCGGCATGACCCAACCGAGCTATAGTGTCTGGAACATATGTTCCTGCACGTTCTACCATGCCAGGCTGGTTCAATTGGAGAACGATGAGACTAAAAGCAGCTACCCAAGGTCTGAGGGCGAAGTCGTACTGCTGACTGTAAAGGGGTGTGACAGCAGTAAAGT
>OX103979.1:19614530-19642397 GCA_944470395.2 Schistosoma turkestanicum
ATTGTTCTGCCCTACGACTCAATGCTATACCTACACCGGCGAGGCCCTTAGAAGCAGCATCAGGGCTACCGGATACACGAAGGGTAAATCGAGCTGCTTCTTTATCTTGACATGGTGAGGTCTCCGCTCTTAAAGGCCCTCAGTGGGCACCCTTACCCAAGGAGACGGAAATCCGTGAGGTAGGGGAGGTGTGACATTTTTTAGGGCTGACCTTTTCTAACCCTTCCTTCCTTGTGAGAAGGCAGCATCGCTGCAGATGCTGGTTGTCCGAGGGAAACACCTTTTGCTGTCACACCCCTCTGCAGTCAGCAGTACGACTTCGCCCTCAGACCTTGGGTAGCTGCTTTAGTCTCATCGTTCTCCAATCGACCTGCCTGGCATGGTAGGACCTGCAGGAACATGTGTTCCAGCCAGTATAGCTCGGTTGGGTCATCACGATAGGCAAGCCCGACCACCACGTCAAGGTAGCAGCTTCGGTCGTCAAAACGTCCTTATTAGATTTTGGGACTATCACTTTTTGTTATCCTAGAATTTAACTCCCCACAATCGTAAAGTCTCAACAGTTACGTTTTTAGTTTATTCAGTGGTACGATGACAGGACTGACCTAAAGATTTTATTTCCCTCTATATAATTAGCTTACTATGGACAGTTTACAAAACTGGAGGTCTGTGGAATGTATTAGCTTGCTAAATACATCGTAAAGTATTTTAGGGCTTAGATGTCAACCTAATATCTCTGTTGTATGCAGGGGTGTCATTGTTTTAAGCAATAAATAATACTTTGTCTGTGTAACCCGAACAAATAGTCTACACCTATTACCATGCCTTAATCCAATTGTTCATCACTTCATCGATTTGTGGCATCTTATGGTTCGGTGGTTTCAGGAGACCAGGAATAATTTTTCGTGAGCTCAAACCGTTTGCTTCAGCGGCGCGAGGTGACAAACGATCGAAAGAAGGGTTGGTCGTGGAGATAAGAGAGTTATCAGGAGGTTTATAAAAATGATTTGATTCTAATCGATTTGGTCTCGCGCGCTTTTATGGGTATGAGGGCGGACGTTACTTCCCGGCTGCCCACACCTTGGAAGACAGCTATAGTGGGACGTCAAAATGTGTGTCTGTGTTCCAGGACTTGTCAGAGTATTAATATCTGGTCTATACAACCACCTCCAGGTTGAAAATCAACCTGGTTTTCTCCAGTCTGCTATTCACGAGCTCTAGTTAGGCGTCGGAGTGTGATTGAGGCCAATAGTTTAGATACTACATTAGTCAAACTGATTCCTCTGTGACTGTCAAAAGAAGACTGTTGGACTTTCTTAGACTGGCACAATCAGTGATTGCGACCAGTCAGATACGATGACGTCCAGTTCCCGAATTCTACTTAAGAGCTGAGTCAATTTCACTGCTAAAACTGGACCACTATCCTTAAAAATTTCAGGGATCAATCTATCAGGGCCTGCTGCTCTCCCTCGTTTTAGATTTTCCATAACTTTTTTAACTTCACTTACGTTGATTTGCCATTCAGGTTGACTGGATATTATGGGTAACCGAAGGGTGGATGAAGGCCAGTTAATCTGATCCCTAAAATGTTCTGCCCATCGATCCAATCTCCTAAATTAAGAATGAACATAATCCCACCCTTTTCCGAGATAGTCTCACTAACAGTCTGATTTCTAATATTTGTCTCGTCGGTAAGTCTGAACAGTTGTCTAATGTTACTTATTGCCGCTGCCTTTTACATCTCTTTTGCTTTCGAACATCAAAAGCTCCAATATATAGTTTGGAGCGGGGTTTCAATATACCAGGAATAACGTTTCGTGCGATGTACGATCACTGAGCTCGTGATTGAATTAGCTACTTTAAATAAAGTGGTTGATATGCCAACAGATCTTGCCTCAACTGGGCTGAAAAATAATGAACTTTTAACATGAAAACAGAAATTTTTACGGAGATTTACAATCAGGGTTAGTAGGCGGCTGTTTTTTTTAATAGTTACGTCTGTTATAAATTACTTTGAAAACAAATATTACCTGAAGAGCAAGAGAACCAACACAATGATCTGATCTCTGCATTCCTAACTCAGATAGTTGGAAACCATCAGGTGTCACTGCTTGAGGTAATTCATCAGAATTCAAGTTTAATCCATAGATATATTGGATTAGAATTAGAACAATGGCATAGAGGACAATCAAAGGACTAGAATATAAACATGCAGCCCTAGATTTAGGAACAATCCATAGGATGCAGGCAGATAACAGTAGGATGAATGAAAGCCAACTGCGGTAAACAACAGCCCAAGCCTACGAACAATGAAACATACAGGAAACGTTTTACGCAATATACATATATATCAGTTAAGGGAAAATAATAATCTATAGAAATGGGCACAATGTGCTCATGAAAGCTGTTTCTTAAAAAATAGCGAGTAGCTAAACAAACAAATACTGAGGCAGAAGCAGACCGATAGTTAAAATGTATCATTCAGCTCAAATACTATTTCGTTCGAAGCGAAAAAACACCAAGCTAATTGGATAACAGTCATTCGCTTATTAACACAAATTTACCCCGGATAGTAATTCGTAGTTAAATAAATTACAAGGAGGAGGGTTGGGCATGGAGTTGGAGACCCCATCCCAACTAAAACTAACTTGCCAAAAAACGCTAACCAGGAAAAATTATTCAAACCATTTTAATACTGCCCTGGGAGTTGGGAGAATTAGAACATCGCGTGATGAAAGCCGAGTTCCTTCGGAAGTCACGGGGCCGATGCCTCTTCTGACAACCAGATCAACCATTCTTTTAGGTACATGGAACGTTCGTACATTGTGGGAGACTGGAAGACTATTTCAAGTTGCGGCAGAAATGAAAAGATACAACATCGAGGTGCTCAGCATCAGTGGAACGCATTGGACACAGATAGGACAACTGAGACTAGCTTCAGGGGAACTGCTGTTATACTCTGGTCATGAAGAGGAAAATGCTTCACATACACAAGGAGTTGCACTGATGCTGTCCAAACATGCACAAAAGGCACTGATAGGATGGGAATCTCATGGACCCAGGATCATTAAAGCATCCTTCAAAACAAAGAAACAGGACATTACAATGAACGTCATCCAGTGCTATGCACCTACCAATGACTACAATGACGACGTCCAAGATCAATTCTACGAAAGGCTGCAGTCAATCGTCGACAGATGCTCACCAAAGGATTTGACGATTCTTATGAGAGACCTGAATGCCAAGGTTGGAATGGACAACACTGGATATGAAGACATCATGAGACGACATGGACTGGGAGAAAGGAACGAAAACGGTGAGAGATTCGCAAACCTATGTGCCTTCAACAAACCGGTCATCGGTCGCACAATATTCCCGCACAAACACACACACACAAAGCCACATGGATTTCACCGGACCACACTACTCAAAACCAAATTGACCATATCTGTATCAACAAAACGTTCAGAAGGACTATGGAGGATGTGAGAACCAAGAGAGGAGCTGATATAGCCTCAGATCACCACTTGCTGGTAGCCAAAATGAAACTGAAACTCAAGAAACCCTGGATAACGGGGCAGACAACATCACACCAGTTTAATACAGCCTTTCTTCGGGATACCGTAAAACTCAACGAATTCAAGATAGCCCTCACCAATAGGTTCCAGGCCTTTCAGGATCTACTCAATGGAGAGGAAGCAACCTTGGAGAACAATTGGAAAGGGATCAATGAGGTAATCACTTCAACATGTCACGAAGATCTGGGTCACAAGGAGTACCATCAAAAGGATTGTATGTCTGTTGGTACTCTTGAAAAAATTGAAGGAACAAGAAGGCAGCAATCAATGTCAGCCGAACAAGAACAGAGAAAGTTACTGCACAAGATGCACACACAGAAGCAAACAGGGAAGTGGAGAAGAGCATCAGAGCTGACAAACGAAAATATGTGGAAGATCTAGCAATGACGGCGGAAAAGGCTGCAACGGACGGAAACTTTAGACAATTGTACGAAACAACAAAGAATCTCACCGAAAACTATCGTAAACCAGAACGACCAGTGAAAATCAAGGAAGGGAAAGTAATCAGCAACACTGAAGAACAGAGAAATAGGTGTGTAGAGCAGTTTCAGGAACTATTGAATCGACCAGTGAACACACACAACATCGACGCAGCATCCACGGACCTCGCAATTATTATTGGCGCACCAACAATTGAAGAGATCAGCATGGTCATCAGACAAATCAAGAGTGGCAAATCAGCAGGACCAGACAACATTCCAGCAGAGGCAATGAAAGCATATGTAGAAACAACTGCGAAAATATTTCACATCCTCTTCAAGAAGATTGGGGATGAGGAACAAGTACCATCAGACTAGAAAGAAGGATACTTCATCAAAGTACCAAAGAAAGGCGATCTCAGCAAGTGTGAGAACTACAGAGGCATCACTCTTCTTTCAATAACAGGCGAAGTCTTTAACAGGTTATTGTTAAACAGAATGAAGCACTTCATAGACGTCCAACTTCGAGATCAACAGGCCGGATTTCGTAAGAATCGACCGTGTACTGACCAAATTGCTACATTACGGATCATTGTGGAACAATCAACTGAATGGAACTCACCACTCTACATCAACTTCGTCGACTACGAGAAAGCATTCGATAGCGTGGACAGGAAAACACTGTGGAAGCTTCTTCGACACTATGGTGTGCCTGAGAATATAGTTAACATCATACGGAATTCTTATGATGGATTCAACTGCAAACTCGTACACGAAGGACAGCTAACAGACTCGTCCGAGGTGAAGACCGGTGTCAGGCAAGGTTGCTTACTCTCACCCTTTCTCTTTCTCCTGGTGATCGACTGGATTATGAAAACGTCAACATCTGGAGGGAAGCACGGTATCAACTGGACAGCTGGACGATCTGGACTTCGCAGATGACTTGGCTCTTCTATTTCACACGCAACAACAAATGCAAGAGAAGACAACCAGTGTAGCAGCAGCCTCCACATCAATAGGTCTCAACATACATAAAGGAAAAAGCAAAATTCTCCGATACAACACAACATGCACCAACCAAATCACTCTTCATGGAGGTGCATTGGAGGACGTTAACACCTTTACATATCTGGACAGCATCATCGACGAGAAAGGTGGATCCGATGCAGATGTGAGGGCACGGATCGGCAAAGCAAGGGCTGCATTTCTACAGTTGAAAAATATCTGGAACTCCAAACGACTTTCAACCAACACCAAAATCAGGATTTTCAATACAAATGTCAAGACAGTTCTAATGTATGGAGCGGAAACTTGGAGAACTACGAAAGGCATCATCCAGAATATACAAGTGTTTATTAACAGTTTTCTACGAAAAATAATTCGGATTCGTTGGCCAGACACCATCAGCAACAACGTATTCTGGGAGAGAACAAACCAGATTGCAGTAGAGGAGGGAATCGGGAAGAAGAGGTGGAAGTGGATAGGACACACACTACGAAAAGCAACTAACTGCGTCACGAGACAAGCCCTTACATGGAACCTTCAAGGCTAAAGGAAAAGAGGAAGGCCAAGGAACACATTACGCTGAGAAATAGAGAAAGATATGAGAGGAATGAACAAACAATGGACAGAACTGGAGAGGGAAGCCCAGGACAGAGTTGGTTGGAGAAAACTGGTGGGCGGCCTGTGCTCCATTGGGGGTAACAGGCGTAAGTAAGTAAATACCTTAAAAATTGAAAGATTCACTTATTTGACTTATTCATACAGACAAGAACCAGACAACTAAATTATAAGCTAAATAAATCCCTGCGAGTTTATAACTGAATGAAAAACATCAATCTAAGCCACTTCAAAGGATAAATAGTGATTAATTATGACAGTTTGCCAGTCAAATTAACTACTAAATGTAAAACCATGACGATTTCCTACTTACAAAGATTTACATCACAAAGGAAAATATTCTACCTCAAAGTTACGTATGTTTAAGACCATCAGGTGACAAGTAAATTAAACAAAAATTATGTTATACCATTATTCCTACAGTCTAGTCTTTCGTTACATACCGACCATTGTTTGACCCATAACAGAGTCACACCTATAGGATAATCCCCCAACACATTTAACACTGTATAATTCCTTTGATGATGTCTTTTGTATGTTGTCCATTTGTTTACTGTCTCTGCTTTGCTCTGACGAGGCAACCTATTAAAATACAATTGTGGAAAACTGTATGTTGTCTCAACTATCTGCACAAACTGTTCTAATTACCCTATTTAAGCGAAACTGTCAAGGAAGAGAACGCTAGATGTGCTAATAATTTGCGGAATCGTAAAGAACTTCACAGAAAGTATTTACTAAGATTATCAAAACTTATTGAACAAGCACACGAATGAATAGAAAAAGTCTTACCATCATTGCGATAAGCGTGAGGATATAGCTATTCTTGATCGCTGAATAGTGCAAACTGAGCAGAAACGGACGTTCAGTAGTAAGATTATTTCCAGACCATCCATACATGTAAGTGGCGAACGGAGGAGTAAGACCAAATAAAGCATCAAAATGAGGTTCTACAGGAGGAGATAAAAATCCCTCGTTAGGATTATTTTCTGATTGCAGATGTAGTGCATTTACTTGATGAGGAAAGACAGAAGAGGATTTTGGAACGTGGTTTTGGCAATCTGTTAACAAATCCTCTTTATTTTGGCTTATACCTGGAGATAAATGATTTTTTTCCTGACCTATGGACGTAGATTGTTTTGACAGATTATGTTCTTGGATGAGATTTTGGTTAAGATGTAATTCCGAGTTATCAATGTTTACATTAGATTGATCTTTGAGTGTCATATCTTTATTTCCACAGTCATTAAATGGAGCAGAAACTGTGGTTGTTAATTTGGTAGAAGAGCATGAATCTGTGAAGGTAACTGCAGGATTAAGTAGTTTTCCAGAAGAAACCGACTCGCTAATAGTTGGCACAGTATCTGCATTATCCATCTAAATAAAAAACAAAAGTTTACAGTTATATCGATAAATGACTAATACAATAATAAAATTAAAATAAACGAAAGCATATCCGATGTGCATTCCTGATCGATGCATATAAAATAATGGTTGAATCCATAACCAAATGACTTCAAGTGATAAGGCAAGTTACTTCTTTGATACTAGATTGGATAAAAGGTTTCAATCGATTTCTTCATCACAGGCAATACAAGGGTGTTTCTTTGAAAAAAAGGATTGATAAATTTGCACTTAAAATGCCAAAAATAATTACTGTGAAATTTAGCGGTAGTCAATCTTAATAACAGAATGCAAACCATGAAAAAGCGATATAAGGGCCATGTTTTGGTCTGGCCGCACCTAGCTTTCTTCCAACCTATTCCTACATCGCAGAACATAGCTCGACGAGGCAGTCGGTAGGTCGGCATGTTCCAACCACCTCAACTAATGAATTTTCACTAGTACCTAGTACCCGTTTTCTAACAGCTGTATTGCTTACTCGACGGTCCTCAATAGTACTCAATGAAGAGAATAACATAGAGGCAAGACTTACTAATACAAAGCAGAGACTTAGCAAGAGAAAAATTTAAGCTTTTGGTTTATTTTAGAAGTCTAAATGTATCCAAATAGATAAAACTATAGTAAATTGGTAAAACCTGAAGAAAAAGTCACCCAACTCAACAGGTATTTCGAAGATTTGGTCCCATTGTTTTATGATACATAGGTATTAAATAAACTTACATTCTCACCAAGACAGCTAGGCGGCAATTCACCCGGGAAGATAAAATCCCTTATATTGTTGCGGAGTAGCTAGAAAATCAAATAAGGAAATTGTTTCACCAATAGCAATAACTACAAGTTAAATCATCAAGTTCTCCATGTATTAGGATAATTGTGAGTGAGATAGACTATACATCTAACCAATGGTCAATAATCAGCGAGAAATTCCAGTAGTTTACACATCCTAGATCGACTAAACTTTACGTTTTTAAAAATATTATGGATATGTGACCAGCTGTAATTAAGTAATGGAACAGTTTTAATAGGAATTCGGTTAAAAAAATATACCTTTAGGTTGTTTAGTAGAAAAATCACATGGTTACATAAAAAACAAATTGAACAATCTTCAAAATGATAAACGAAGGATGTAATTATTGGACACCGGTTAGAACTACACAGATGTGTTATGCCATATGTAAGGATATGTACCTCCTAGACATACAAAAAGTTTAAATGGTTGTAGAACTACTTCATATAATTATCACTTCTATTGATAAATACGTTAAACACATTATGAACAGTCCTGAGATACATGTGGAGACTTACCGGTTGTGAAGAAACATGAGGATGTGAATCCAACCAGCGTCGAACTTCCAACACCAAAACATAATACAGTAACATTGTAATGGGTGGAGCCAGACAATCAACAACACGAAAAGTACTTGGGAATATAATCTCACCGGGTTTTTCACATGAGGTGCGCATTATATAGTGCAAACCAAGTAGCCTATAATCAAGATAATAGATACTACGCCAGTGACTCATAGAGATGTATACACTGCTTAAACAACTATCATTCAGAAAATACGTAGTAGCATGAAGAATTACATTTAACCCTGAATGTCAAAGTTTTTTCCAGCTCTCAAATCAAGTCAAGTCCCCAAGCTTGAGGTTTACCTTAAAAGCAGATATCACTGCTGTTTCCACAGCTTTTTGGATATCATTCCAAGCTGTCTCGAGACGGATTTCTCAAGCTCTAAGAGTAACGCAATAACTAAAAATCACATAAATCCTCATATAGTCACTGGGCCAGCGTTACTATTGTCGTTTACGCCTATTTGACTTCCCTTTCGTCAATTTGCTCTTGCTGTTTTAATGCGAAATATTGTAAAGAGAAAATACAAGTTGTGTCGATCCTTACTTTATATGCCTTGCTTTTCATTTGCACTGCTACAAACAATTGATGGTTGAGTCACTGTAATCACCTAAATAATCTAAAAACCGGTAGCAACTACATGGCGACAAGTTACTAGCTCAGTAATACTTCATTAAGGTGCTTACTTTGATCATTCACGTGTATTTACACAGCTGGATAGCAAATTAAGAACTGCTAATTTACGCAAAGAATGATCTGTCACAAAGATCTCAGGCAAATAAGAAACGATATCTTTCCACCACAATAGTTGTGATAAAAGTCCAATAACCACAAAGCATATAAAGTGCTTACTACTCATTTCATATTACTAACAGGTCAATAGACAACACATTATTACGGTTATATAAGCTTTACGTGAATCGTACAATTTAATTTAGACGGAAACTGGTTTGTATCTTACCGTGCTAGGAAGCTCCCATCCGTGCAAAATGCTTGGAAGAAGGGAAACTGATATAAGTAATACAGACAAACATGTAATCCACTGTACACCAAAAGGAATATGCGCAAAGAAGCAAATGGTATCGGGCTAACTTCATTTCGACAAGCCCAATACGTACATATAGCGAGAAATGATAGGAGATAAACTCCAGAGAGCAACGAAGGTGAGGTTATTCCAGCAAAACATACAAGCAGTACTGTTGTCAACATACGCAAAGAATCCATAGCCCAAGCACGCCACAGTTTTTTCTGGCTTTCATTCCACGACTTAGTAAAATTAAAGTAATTTTGGTCCACATGTTTGTTTTTCATAACACTAAGCGTTTTGGTGAGTACAGCAGCTTCCAAAGGACTAGGCTTATTATGTTCTAGGTCATCAGTGTTATGAGATACAACGCTGTTTTCTGCAGCTGATAACGCATTGTTTGAAGACAAAAGTGTCGAAGGGACTCGGCGTCTTCTACTGAAATAGACCAATGAAGCAACTGCAACGGACAATATGAAAATATCCGGTAGCACAAGCCGCATCGCGCGATAGGGTAGCATCCCTTCAAGTCTTTGGACACCAATTTGAGCAGCAATCGACGCATCTTGACCTATATGAATAGCAATGTAACTGGAACTAAATGACTTACATGTACGGAGAGCGTTTTCATACGGTGGGGCAACAGTTAGAACTATGTGCAGTGTTGGGTGGGACAACGTAAAAACACAACTTAGCGTTATAAGTAAGATAAGGTAAACCTGAACTTTAGCTACAAAAGTAAGGATAACTAATTTGAACTTACTTGTAGATTTCGGACACTTGGGACGAGCGAGCAAAGGGCAAGCGAGTAGAAACAACAAATAAACAAAAGAAAACCCATTGTATCTTACAACTGTAACTACAAACAATACAAATGGAATAACGAGGCGCAGAAAAATCAGATCAATAATTCCTGGAATCATTACATAGTCACTGTGCAATTGTCCTAGTCAAATGAAAAAGCGTATCCCACTAAACTCAGTAAATATATTAAAAGTAGCAGCCTTTAGAATAGCGCGGATCCTTATCGGGTAATGAGTGCTAATGTAACATGAAAACCAGCCTGTAGGCCACCAATCCTTTGATTGGCTACAGCGGTTGCCTACAGTCAAATGGACTCAATCGAAAGGACATGCACCTATAACGGAGACGACTGAGCACATGAAGGTCAAAAAAGCGCGAAATCATTGGTCCATTAATCTCGTGAACAAAAACATTTTTATGAAAGCGGCCAAGTCAAATGGTTCATTTGTTAGTAGACGGAATATAAAAATATTTCGCTTAACGAGCTTCAGTGTCTAATAGAAATGGATCACCGATTCCTCCATGTAGGAAACTCGGTATATTCAACAAGTAAAAGAAAAATATTCATAAATCATGAAATTTCTTCATGGAGGAGTATTGACTTCACTTTTATGAAGAGAAGGCGACTGATTGAACAGAAACATTCATTATTATAACCGACTGTACCAGTGACTGTTCATTCCACTTTTGTACACGCAAACTTTCTGTTCTTGCTACTGCAACTTTTGGCTCTACTGTCTCTGTAATTTCACCCCTCTTTTCTGGCACGACTTCGATAATCTTTCGATGTCGCAAAATCGCCAGCAGATATATTCTTTGGTATGGATTACCTTTTCTTCCGTGTCCTCGATTCACGGAGATTTAGTGACGGGCACGTAAATGGTCTGTAGTGGTGATCATAGTTTCGACTCGACACCCTACAAAGGACTCCAGAAAAGTCGCTTTTACCATCTCATTTCGCAACTAATTCCAGAATTCTTCTACTCCCAATCCGTAAAAGATGTGCCTTCAGCCCAGTACCATATGCGTTGGGACTGACCTTAAGTGAGCGTTGTCAGGACTCGCCTACGGATACGTTATAAAATATCCTTGTCCTTTTGGAAATAGGAAGCAAAAAATATATTTCCATACTCTACATGGGAACCGAAAAAGTTGTTTATGAATAGGTCTAATTTTCTACTATCAAGGTGACCGAAAAATTAATTTAACGTTACGAGTGCAAGGTGTGCTGGAAAGGCATTTTTGTTGCAGTTAGTGTAAGAGGGTATCAGGACTCTCAGATCTTTTTCAACTTTCGATAGCCCTAGAGGAGTGTTACCTAGGTTGCATACATAGTCCGCCGCATGTATTAGGTAAACTACTTTGCACTTTGAAGCTTTAAAAGTAAAATCATTATATTTCACCCACTTATGAAGTTTGGTTTGATATTCATGCATAGCCAGCTTATTATATTGGCTGCACACCTCTCTATAAAGTTTAAAATCGTTCAACGTTACTTATTGTTTATACAAATTAAGGAGAGGTGATCTTTGTACTGAGCCCTAAATGAATCTTCCAAGACAATCTGTTGTCTGAGAAAAATTAAGAAACTCTTTCACTGCTCCTCATCAACGACTCAAATCTGCACAAATATACAAAGCTTCAGAGCCAAAGTCTGCTCGAACTCATCGATCTATACTTAAGAACGTATTTTTAGTTAAACAACAGAGTCTACGAACAAACAAAAGGAACACCAATGGGATCACCAATATCAGGACTCATCGCCGAAGCTGTAATGCAGAGACTAGATTCGTCGGTTGATCAAGCCAAAACGGTGGGTTCGCAATGTAGACGACACATTCGTCATTATCAAAAGAAACTAACAGGAGATCATCTACAACCAGATCAACAACGACTTTGATGACATCAAATTCACAATGAAAAAGGAATCAGATAACAGCCTATCGTTCCTGGATGTACTAATCATCAGAACTAACACAGAAAAACTGGAAACTCAAATATTTTGGGAGCCAACCGAAGACGTAATACGCAACTACGGTATCAACAAGCCAAGAACCCGCAAAAACAACTGCATACAAACTTTGTTCAAGGGAGCGAGGACACACTGCAGCACATATGAAGCACTAGAAAAAGAGGAAAAGCATATTATGAATATCTTCCAAATGAACGACTATCCACGCAACTTCACAAAAAAACATCACCGTAAAGCGTCAACAGAAGTGAAATCAAGTAAAGGAGCCAATAAAAGGTTCATCCTACCATAAATAAAAGACATTTCGGAGCATACAGCACGACTACTGAAATCATTTGGAATTGGTATGGCACACAAGCTCCAATCAACCCTATGTCGACTAAAGGACAAAATGACAAAGGAAGAAAAACCAAGTACCATCTTTAAAATAAATTGCTCAGACTGTGAAAAACACTACATAGGACAAAGTGGATGGCCTCTACAGCTTCGTTTACGTGAACACCAATTAGCAGTCAAACACCACGACGATTCTTCGCTTATACCAATACACACTGACAATTATGGATATACACTCGATTGGGACATGTGAAAATATTAAACAGGGGGAAGACAAAGAACACCAGCGAATTTTTAGAAGCTTGGCACTCAGGTCAATCAACAATCAACAAACACATTGACATTCACCCAATTTATCGACCAATCAGAAAAATCATAGATGACATGGGATCAAGAAACAGATCGAAAGGGGGATACAATCAATACAAAAGTACAAACAACGACAGATTTAGGGTCAACAGCAACCAATCGAGATCGAGGTTAGCAGAACAAGCTACAGGTCAAACGTGAATTATTAGTTATGGTGATCTGCCCCTTTTTTGAACCCACCTGCATTGTATGTTTTTGGGACTAGCAATAAGCTTCGTACCTTATGCGTAATCTGTCTTACCCGATCCCGTTGACAGAAATATCTCCACAAATCAATCTGAAGGATGTTTTGGGGTAAAGAAGTATCCGAATCTTATGTGTTCAAACAGTTATAGATGTAGCATGTAGGTCCTGGGTCTATTCCTTAACCTGTGGCATAGTTGACAACCAGGAACTTTTTATCTTTCATAATTTACGCAGTGAATCCTTAATCCGCTTGGTGATACAACTTATTGTCCATTGTACCAGTAACTGAAGTACATGAAGGCTTCAGGTGCATATTATTTCGGAGAACAATAAATTTTTCCCTTAAATGGAGGACTCACTACTCTCAGTAACAGTAGTAAAGAAATGAAACCCACCTAGGGTATCTTCATTTTATGTGAAGGACTTATGCAGGCGGTCGTGATGGGTAATGAATGCCTTCCTCCACGTAAATCCATTAATTTGACCGAAATTATTCCGAAGTTTCCATAATAAAAGTAGTAGAACTGCTAATAAATCTAAGTGTGTATCTATTCTTCACAATTTGGTTGCAGTATGCATGAAGGAATCGGTATCAAGTAATGAGGTGCAGCACATTATATTAAATAAATACTGACACCCGAAGAACTTTGATTAGTTTTGGCTGTTCAGTTTTTACGGCAAACGATAAAGAAATATATCTGGACTTCACGCAATATCAGATGTATTCATTCACCTTTCATGACGACTAATAACATCCACAAAACAGTATAAAATCTTTTGCAATTTGAAATATATAGCAAGTTTTCTGAGTAAGCTGCTACTGACTTCGCAATATTTACTTTAATAAACAAGCAGTCAGAAAGTGGAGTTTCCAGTTCTCCCTGTAAGTTACTCTTCAGTGTCGAAGCTCTCTACACCAACCACAAGAGCCATCATCCGAAAGATATAGGTAATGATTCACAGTTATATATGCAAGATACTTTAGATCCGTTGACCAGACGCCATCAGTAGCAACCGACTGTGGGATATAACAAACGTGACTCCAACTGAGTAATCAATCAGGAAAAAACGCTTGACATATTTGGGACAAACATTGAGGAAAGCAACTAATTGCGTTATAGGACAAACTCTTAATTGGAATACTCTAGGCCACAGGAGAGGTGGATGACAAATGAACAGATGTGCCCGAAAATAGGAAGCAGACATGAAAATAATGAAGGATGATTGGGAAGAACTTGAAAGGAAGACCCAGGATAGAGTGGTTTGGCGAACGCTAGTCGGCGGCCCAATTATGGGTAACTGGCATAAGTAAGTCTCAGTCTCTTGGATTAGATTAGTACAATAATTAAGGAAATTACAGTTATCAAGGGTGCTGCGTTTTACTCTCATTGCGTAACTTCTATATGAGCGTTCCAAGCAAAGCCTTTTAATTTGAAAGTCACAGTAGCCACAAGTCCATCAGTTTCCAACGCACAATGAAAAACACAGGAATGAAACTCAAAATATTGAACGAAAAATAGATTGATTGACCCTTAGAGAGAAGATAGTAGACATTAAATTCAAATGTCGAATGACCTATCATAGGGACTACTACAATCAAGCAAACATCGAGATACATCACTGAAATTAACCGAACAGTTTGAAAATGCTATTTATTTCGTAAAGTGAGCTCTAGAAAATCATCTACATCATACTCACTTGTCACAGGGATCTTCGACATCCCACCTGAACCGAAAAATACCGGTGCAAATGAAATTTCTAGTATGAAAGAGCCTTCTACACACTATCCCACACACGCCTAATCGCGAGGGTTGTGGAAATTGGTTTCACTGACCAACTTCTATCTTGATTCAGAAATTACCTTGAGAAAAAAACTTTCGTACCAAGGTAAATAGAGGGCACGCGAGGTGGCCAGTCCCAACACCTGGAGTTTCAAACGGGGTTATTTTTGGTCCATTTCTCTCCCTGATATTTATTAACGACCTTTTAGGCTCAGTTAGCTCAGCGGCATTGACCTAAGTAGAGGAAGCAAAGATCTGGAGGTCCATTAGAAGCGAAGGAGATTCAAATGAGCTTCAAAAGGACCTCACATCTATCGAGGAACGGGCAGTGGAAAACGATTTAAAACTAAAGCAGCCAAAATTTTACGTCATCTAAAGTCAGCTCCCCATGATGAGAACGATTTATACCCTCCTTAATGTCTCCTCAGAGCGCGATCTCGGTGGGTCTCAAGACAAGCCCGAACTATAAGGGGAAACAGTCAAGGCAAATGCACCTCTTCACATTCTGCAAAGACAACTTGGAGCTATCACCCCACAATTATTCTTAACTCTGTGAAAGAATTATACATGCTCACACCTTGAGGTTCACAACACCGTCGCAGCCCGTCTGCTTAAACGATTGCAGAGGCGAGCAAAGAGATGGGTGATAGAGTTGAGAATAAAACTTACGAAGAAAGACTCCAACACTCGGGACTATTCCTCCTGAGTTACAGGAGAATCAGAGGTGATCCGATTATGGCGTACAACAACGCCAAAGAGCGGACACTCAGGTTCGTGCACACTTTTGCTCGTCAATAGTTGTCGCAACTTGGAATGCTCGCCCAGCCGATGTGACCACAGCCCCCTCAGTAGACAGCTTTAGTAAGAAACTTGATAAACACGTACGGAATATCATCTCCCTCGTGGACAAGCTGTACCTGATGCCTGACGTGAGACTTGCTTGTTGTTAATATTGCCATCTCCTCAAATCACTACCTTAATCTATCTCGCCTATTATGTCTGTTCTCTCTCGCCAACATACACTTCGGTCATCTCGCTCAATTTTCACCACTAATTAATAAACGAAATTATCCATTATATACTGAATCCTAAAATTTTACTCTTATTATCAATAAAATTTTATCCTCATTATTCTCTACGTTGAACTAACTGATCTTCGGTCTGGTGATGTGATAGCTGCTGGTATCTAGAAACCCTACTCCTCTGAAACAAACGTATTTATTTAAATCAACGGTATATGTAAGCTAACAAACAACGGCTCATTTACTAGAATTACACAGTCGAGTAGCTAAACCCCATCAATTGGACACTACCAAACACGTGGATCCTCACAGAGAGAACAACAATAGAGCGCAAAGAAATCAATTATTTTATACTAGCTCATGAAAAAGATATTGGATATTGGAAGTTCTACTTACGCATCGGATTAACATAACGCTTGTTTCACGCGGCTAGGTTAAATTTGCAAGTTATTATGATATTCACTGTGCGTCCCATTACCTATGTGGTCCACAATCTCTATGATTATGAGTAAGTGTGCATTCATTTTTTTGATGGGGATATAATCCTTCTGTGGTGTTCAAAACAGTAGCATTGAAGTTTCAAAACAACCATAAAAACAAGCTTAAATCTCATACTTTTTCCATTAATAATGAATAGTTATTAGGATAAATTAGTATGGTTGCTTGATAAAAGTACAACCTCAAATCTTGCTAGACAAAATTGTGTTTTCAGTTAATTTTAAATGAACAAGACTTTAATTATTAGGCTACATATATGCATTAATACGTGCAGCAAGTTTCCTTTAAAGCATTGACTTAAAATTTCTAGTAGAGGTATCATTCATTCTCTGGAAGAGTTCGGCTTCATGTTACTCTGTCGCAACTATATTTTCAGACTTCAATCCACCAAACCTTGGAATTTATGCATATTATATCATTTTGGTCATACTTCGATAGGGTCTCAGAGCGAAGAATCTTAATCTGCCGAAAATGAACTAAACTCTTCCCTCCTGTGTTGGTTGTCACCGTAGTGGCTCATAGGCTGGGTGTCTCACCTCACCGTATGTGCATAATATACCAGTGACTCATCGTTTATACTGGAATCGGTATTTTCAGTACAATATATCTAGTTTTCTGATGCCGAAATTATCATAGATACAGTACATATGGTAAATGGGCTAAGTGTTTGGTTAATTTTATACTCCGGTTACCTACGTATTTCATAAGTATTAATTCATGAGGACGTGAACAAACATGGTGATAGAATAGAACGCTTATAGTACCAGATTATATGTTAATATTGACAGTGAAATATTGTATGTGCAAGTATAAGGCTTGTGAAATTAATAACTAGCCAGCAATTGATTGTAATGTGGATAGGAGATATTTCCCCCCTCTAATTATTTCCCATAAATTCATAATTTTATTCATAGTCCTTTTTTGATCTCAAACAATTTCATTTAAATCCCTCTGTTGCCTGTAATTGTGGTCCTAAAAAACAGTTTTATTATGTCACTCTTTTCAGATCATAATCCGTTGCTTACTAACTTTATAATCCTTTTCACTTGAGCAATCTTTTACTGTCGTTAATTGCTAAGGTAACCTGAGCTAATGTACGTACGTCCGTACGTATGCACGAAGTTCTACGTTGTTGCTGACTGACGTTATTTGCAGAATTTTATCTAGCACTATAATCTTACTATTACATCATGTTTGTTCATATGTCTTCACCGAATTAAAACCATGTACATAATATTATTCACTGAAATGTTCTACGTAGTTCACATTTTGTAGTTTTCCCTATTCGCTGGTTCATCTATATTGGTTTACATAATCTGACTATGTTACTATTCCCCATACGAAATATGGCTGACGGTTGAGCCTACCAGGTTTGATAAGTTTTTGATTTGATACTTTAACTTGTGTGTTAGTCAAGTACGAAATGCTTATTAATTCAGTTACCCTCAGCCATTACCAGGTGTATATTGAGTAACCTGTGAATACTATACATATGGAAGCTACTTCAAGAACCATTAGGTCATAGTTAACTGTACAATTTGTTAGCCTAAGGTCACGTGGTATATAGTCCCTTGCTCTCAAATCATGTACTTTAGTGTTTTTACGGCTTTGGAATCAATGTACTTGGGGTAAAAAGTCCGTGCTTAGTTAGTGAAGTATGGTAGTTGCTCAGATCTTTTCTAGTTTCTGCTGTTAGGCTGTTGACTACTGTATTTAGTAGTGAAAATTTCGAAACCACAAAGTTTTTGCTGGAATTAGCATATAATTGACTATGTCAAACGATTACAAAATTAGTGCTAGGTGTTATGGGTTTGTAATGGTGGAGACGCATAAATTCTTTGTATTCTCTCATGAACTCAGAACCTTTTCTTATCTCTTTTTACATTAATTTCACCGGATTATATTGCCTGAACGTCTTCAAACTTCATTGTTCGGTTGCCGCCAATACTCCTATTATGGTCGGTCAGTCAGTCAGTTACAACTTGGAACTTCGTACATGAGTACATAACCTCAGGGTGCCATACTGTATCAGCACCGAAACGCAACTGTCAGTTTAAATTCCATAGTGGTAGTGATAGTAGGAGTATTAACAGTAATCGGAGAGATTAGAGCTCGAATATGTGATTTGAGAAGTATAACTGAGGATAACTGAGAAAGATAGAGGTGATGAGGAATTCTAAAGATCAGAATTTGAGAGAACACTAAGAGTGGTTGGGACATGTGTTACGTATACACAACTGCCGACTGCCTCGAAGAGCGATGCTTCGTGGTGTAGGAGTAGGTTGGAAGAAAGCTAGGAGCGGCCAAACCAAATTATGGCACAAATCCATGAATTCACTGACAAATGGACTGAGTCCTGTTGATAGATGTAGACTATATGGTTGGGGTCCGCGAGACGAAAATCACCAATGGTTGCAGACCTTGAACGACATGGCTCAAAATCGTTTACGATGGCGCGGGTGCATCCACTCTTAGTGTTCTCTCAAATTCTGATCTTTAGAATTCCTCATCACCTCTATCTTTCTCTCACTAAATTTACTTCAACTTCTTGAATAATTTCTTCGAACCGCTAATACTTCTACTACCTCTACTACTATGAGTTTTGAATTGACGAGTGCTTCTCTGTGCTAATGTGGTATGGCAACCCGAACCTATGTACGTACGTACGAAGTTCTATGTTGTAAGTGATTGACTGACTGACGTAGATTGAAATATCGTGATTTTGATAATTGTTGTCTGTTTTTATGTGATGACTCAACCCTCAGAATCTATTGTTAGCATCTTTTTACTTGAAATAATGAAGGCAAGATGTTCTCTCTGAAAGCTTATAACTGGTATTTCACAATTTTAGTTGTAAGGCAATGGATTACCTTTTAAAAATAAAATTCACTCTTATTTGAGCCGTTTAACACTAAGTAGCAAGTTGTATCCTCTCAATGGATTATTGACGTCAGGTAAGTAATTCGTATCTCCAGTTGATTCCTGGACGTTGATAAATACTAAAGCATTCGATTTTCTGCTATAATTATCAATTTAATGAATCCCTATTTATAATCTGTTCTCCTCATCTATATAATTCGTCGGTATATAATGTAGGTATTTAATTTCTAGAGCCACATGGCAATCTTGATTAATTCGTTTAATAACATTGGTATTTAAAATATATCGATTTTCATTTCCGGCTTTTACTTAAATTGTGAGGAAGTGAGTGGTTTGCTGTGTATCTTTATGATAAATCTGCCACATGCTGGACAATTTTAGAATTTATAGCGGGATTTCGTGGAGATTGGTCTAACTTATATTTACCTTTCGTCATAAATTGACCTCGATTAGGGTACCATTAGAAACTAAGCAGTACTGGATACGTGTCTCATTTTGGTTTGGGGCTCAAATGTGCACATCTAATACCTCAGATATCTATCACAGGATCTTCGGAACTCATCCCAAGTGCCTGACCATTAGATCAATGAGTTAGGACCAAGTTGAATTTGTTCTAAACGTATACCTGTTCGCAATCCTCCAATGGTATCATCAAGAGTTACACTTTTTGGCTTTTATTATTATGGTTCATTTCCTTCTAGATATGTTTAGTCTTTTAACGTTTTGCATACTGTCTAATTACAACAACATACAATGAGGTCTAAGTTAATTATTAACTACTTTCAACCATATTTCTATGTTACCGTCTTATAATGCTTCCTGTTACACTTTTTCTGTTTTCTTCAGTATTCGTACATGCTCGTACGTTTTCATGTACTGAAGCACCAAAACCAAGGATCGAAGTGATATCGGCACCTGTAGGTGACCGTGTTATTTTGTCATGTGGGGTCGAAAACAGCAAATACCGTGTTTATGAGTGGCTTGAAAATGAAAAACCTGTGGAATTTGCTGCTTATAATGTTACAATGCACTCCAATGGAAGTTTAGATTTTCGACTGCGAATGGAAAATGCAGATAGAATACTTAGCTGTCAGTCGTACAACTCTTATCCAAATGGCACACGTGACTCACTACTTATTTTTGTGTACGGTTTTGCACCAAAAGGTATGTGCTATTTGTATTTACTCAGGGTATCAAATAATTTTCTTTAGTAAAATATTCTTTATATGTTTGTAGCAGCTATTGATGACTGCACTAATGAACCTAAATCTTTGATAAGAATTCGCTTTTTGAATTATATGCTGAAAAATTTAGATGAATTTACCTCCGTTCATCCTATCGATAAAATCTATCAGTCGTTATTTAGACTAGAGAGTAAACGTACAACAAGAGTCATTTGATAGCAGTATTTTAGTAGAGCTCTTTTAGCGTTACTGGCGTTTTTAAGCTTGGATAAAGGAGGAAGGTTAGGTATGGGGTTAGCAACCCCCTACCGTAGAAAAAAAACTTGCCTAGGAATCGTCAACTAGAAAAAACCATTTAAAACATCTACACTCTGCCTTGGGAGTCGGTAGGTCTTCATTCAGAAGAGTCATGACACCTCATGATGAAAGCCAAGTTTCTTTGAAAGCCACAAATCTGATGCCCTTCTCACAACCAGAGCAATAACTAATGTAGGTATATGCAATGTCCGTACATTGAGAGGGACTTGAAGAAGCATCACTTTACTGCTGTCACACCTCTTTGCAGTCAGCAGTACGACTTCGCCCTCACACCTTGTGTAGCTGCTTTTAGTCTCATCGTTCTCCTATCGACCTGTCTGGCATGGTAGAACCTTGAGGAACATATGTTCCAGCCAGTATAGCTCGGTTGGGTCATGCCGATAGTCAAGCCCGACCATCACGTCAAGGTAGCAGGTACGGTCGGGAGAGGGAATTACAATGGGCGTCATCTAGTCCTATGTGCCCACTAAAGACAATAATAAAAATAAAGAAGGTAATAAAGATCAATTCTGTGAAAGACTGCAGTCAGTCGTAGAAAAATGCTCATAAAAAGGCTTGATCATTTTAACAGGAGACCTAAACATCAAGGTTGGAATGGACAATACTGGATATGAAGACTGGACGACATGTACTCAGAGAAAGGAACGAAAACGGTGAGAGATTCGTAAATCTATGTGCCTTCGCTAAAAGGGTTGTACGTGGCACCATGGTCTCGCATAAAGCTACATAAGTTTCATCAGATTACGCTATCAAAAACCTAATCGATTACATCTTCGTAAGTAAGGAGTTCAGAAGGACCTTGGAGGACGTGAGAACCAAGAGAGGAGCTGACATAGCTTCAGATCACCACCTGGTGGTAGCCAAGATGAAAGTGAAACTAAATAGACACTGGACAAACAACGTTACAAAAGTTTAGTACAGCCTTCCTTTGAGATACTGACAAACTCAACGAATTCAAAATAGCTCTCAGCAATGATAATCATAATATTTGTTGTGATTATTATTGCTCTCAAGTAACAGTGTGTTACATGCAGCATGCCAGTTTACAGGCAAGATCAAATTGTTACAAATGACACCTCATTTACCGTAATAATGTTGTTTTTCTGATATGGCAAGTTTACGCCGTTCCGCAGACATGATCAAGCCCTTTATGATCTATTCCATGAATTTGAAATTGCCATGGAGAACAGAATTCTTAAGACGGCCTACACTGCGAAATCGCACATGGAGGACAGCTCATAGTCTCATTCAAAGTGAAAACCGGTGTCAGACAAGGTTGCTTAGTCTCTCACCCTTTCTATTTCTTCTGGTGATTGACTAGATTATGAAGACCTCGATATTTCAGGACAAGCAAACGATACGGTAGACTGCCCGGATGCAGCTATATGATTTGGAGTTCGCAGATCACCCAGGTGTACTATAGAGTCCAAAATAACAGATATATCTGGTAGCTCATTTAGCTCATCTGAATTACAGGCAGTGTGAGAATTCAGATATGAAGGAAATAAGTGATTAGACCGACGTCACGGTAGCATTTCAAAGTATCCCAGATAGTGAAAAGGGTATTGGAGAAATACTTCAGTTGTATCTACTGCCCTAGCAACATCTACCAGGCTATCCTGCTATCCTTGGTCAGTGATTATCAACTCACCTAACGGAAGGGAGCTTTGTAAGGAAATCGAACCTCTTAAGTTCCGTAAGTACGCAGATCCAAACAACTTGCACTGGTTTGTGGCGTGAAGCGCAACTTTATTTCACCAACGGTTCATCATGGCTTCATGATTAGGGTCCTACAGATAGTGTCGCTCATCGGCTTGAGATGTTGTCAGGAGTGGTGCTCAACGAAGATAACGAATCTGCCTTACCTTTGTCCCACATTCTTCACGGAAATGAATTTAGTTTCCGAAACAAATGTAGTTTTTTCTTGTATTTAAAACTGAACAATATCTCAGAAGACGTTCACGAAATAGACATTTCTCTCAGAGGATTCATTGTAACCTCGAAGAGCCAGAGAAACCAACAGAATCGGGCGAGAATGATACTCTTCCAACGAGATTTTACGCCCAATGGTAATGCATATCATTGAGATAATGAACTGTCATTATTAGATTGCCACTGAAGTAGGATTGGATAACTTGGCATGGGACTCCTGACCGATGCTCATCCACAACCCCACAAGCAGGAATCGAGCCTAGGATCTCCTGTTTTGTACTCAAACGTTTAACCTCAATCTTGCCGAAAGGCCTATAGGTTACTGGAAGCCACGACTACCGTGAGATACACGGATGTCCAGTATATCAGTCTGTGGAAGCTTATGTTTTTGTGTAATACTTCCTGATATACATACTCTTCAAATTCAGCCATGACTGTAATTTCAGGGAAACGAGAATTAGCCCAGGTTAGCTATTATGTAGAATAAAGGTGTCACGACACCAGAGGTGAAGAATTCTGACTGAACGAAATGAAAAATAACAATCGCTTTAGTCAGTGAAGTACATGGGTCTTTGAAATTCCAGAATAAGTGGTCTACCGTGACTTGTTAATGTTGTAGCGATCGAAGTTTTAGTATCTGGGAAGTTGTGAGATCATCCGATACTGTCTAGCATGCACCAAACAAAGCACACTTGACAGCGAAGCTTTGGAAGATGTAGAGGCATTTACATGCCTTTTCAGCATGACTGATATATTAGGTGGATCTGATGCCCATGTGAAGACACGAATTAGCTAAAGATATGCAGCATTTCTACAGTTGAAGAACGTCTGGGTCTTAAAATAATTCGATCAACATCAAAGTTAGGATTTTCAGTACGAAAGTCTAAACAATTCTGTTGTATGGAGCGGATGTTTGAGGAACCACGAAAGCCACCGTACGAAAGTTACAGGCATAAAGCTTTTTCTACGCAAGATACTCCGAATCCGTTGTCTAGACACCATTAGTAACAACCTACTATGGGAGAGAAGAAACCAGCTTTCTGCTGGTGAAGAAATCAGAAAGAAGCGCTGTAGGTCGATCGGACACACTACGAAAAGCACTTAACTACATAAGGAAGCAATCTGTAACTTGAGATCCACAAGGCCAAAGGAAAAGAAGAAGACCAAAGAACACATCGCGCCGAGTTTTGGAGACGGACGTGAAGAGAATGAATAGCAATTGGAAAGAACTGACAAGGAAGGCTCAGGACAGAGTTGATTGAATAGTGCTAATTGGCTACCTATGTTCCATTAATGGTAACCAGCTTAAGTGTGTATTTTAGTGGACATATTCGCTCGGAGCGTGTATATATCGCGAAATAAAGAACCCTTTATTGTCTTCATGATATGGGGATTATTTCATAACATTGAAATTTCGGTAGTAAATGAGATTTCTGCATTCCTTAATATAATTTTTAAAATGATGCAACTTTGTACCACCTATTTTGATCATTAGTTAAAATGAGCGGACAACTGATTGATGCCTATGTCTCCATCATTCTAGGAATAATTTCAATTCTGGTAAAATTAATGATCTAACGAATGTTGAGCGCAATATCTGTTGATTTAATTGCGCTATTATTATGTCCGGCAGCTACGTATCGCATAAACTGATCCGTTTATTGGATTGTAGATCTTATTTTAGTAACTGTCACTTCCATGTCTCCTTAATCCTAGAATTTATATTAGCCAAGAATGATGGTTTTATAAGTTATGGAGAGTGATCATTTTTATCGCTTTTGGGGGACCTTAATCCCTGAAATAGCATGATAAGGCTTCTTCCCTGCAATAGGTCACTGACGATATGTATTTCAAGTACTGCTAAGGAAAGCTCCTGTATTTTTCCCGTCAATTTCACTTGATACACATTGTCGTGCTAGTCAAAGATGTGAATCAGTAAATTTTGGTGTCTACAGAAGTTGGTTATTCATATATATGGTCATTAGAGACTAGTTGATCACAGGTTACTTATCTGAAAAACTTTGACATATTTGGTCGCACATCACAATCATCTGTAAATTGGCACTATAATCTCTTAAAACTTTTTAAAGATTTATTTACATTTCTATTTATTTATCCTTTCGAAACAGTTAAAGCATTTCTTTCAAAGACAGTGCATAATGCTACTGTAGACTGGGGATCTATCTACAGAATTCCATGCATTTTTGGGGGGACTGGTCCGAGAAATGATACGATGATTCTCAATAATCGGGTAAATCATTAAATGTGAATAGCATTTTCACCTACCTTTATCTTGCGTACGTACATCATATCAAAGATTGTCTATCTTCAATATACTTCACTATTTTATTAATAAACATCTAAGCTAATTGTTTACATTTTCCAGGTAGTTGATTTCTACCAACTTTTAATCTTTTTTTTGTCGACTTAATATCTCATTAGGAGCAAGAAATATCTATTTCTATCAAACAAACTACGATACTGTGCAATAGATTTTTCGATTATAATCCATTCTCACTTGAAAAAGAATTATTTCCATAGTCTTGTCTGATACTCATGGATATTTGCAGTTGTAAACAAAATATACTGCTTTCGAAATAGGTATATATATATATATATATATATATATATATATATGAATTCATTGCTCAAAGAGTCTTAATTTCACTAGTTTTTCAAGATAGACTTTTAGCAAAAGCGTAGAGATTTTCGCATTGAGAAGTGTTTCATTGTAGTTTTATTATGTTTTATTTCTGCAGTTTCCTAATTTGAAAATAAATAGTATAGAAAAGACATATACATAAGCTGTTAATGTTTTCTGACCTATTTCGAATTACTTTCTTTTTTATGCTTTACTTAATTCATAATGAAAAGTCTATCTGAAAATTGAGATATATTTATTTGTGGAAATTATATTTGAACTAATCTCAACGGTTAAAATTTAAGTAATTTCATCGTTTGTATCAGTCAATTAGTCAGTCAACAACGTATATCAGTTCAAGCTGCCATACCACATTAGCACAGAGATGCAATTGTCACTTCAAATCCTGCAGTAGTAGAGGTAATAGAAGTATTCATGAAGTAGAATCTGGTGAAATAAACTTGAAAAGATGAAAGTGATGAAGAACTCTGAAAGTTAGGATTTGAGTGAAAACGAAGAATAAATGCACCAGCGCCATTGCAAACGGTTTTGAGCCATGTCATTCAGGGTCTCTAACCATCGATTACTATCATCTCGCGGACCCCAACCAGGTAGTCGACAATAACCGACATGACTTAGTCCACTAGTCAGTGACTTCATGGATTTGTGTCATATTTTGGTTTGGCCACCCATAGCTTTCTTCCAACCTATTCCTACATGGCAAAGAATAGCTTGACGAGGTAGTTAGCGGTTAGACATACGCAACAGATGTCCCAACGTTTGTATAGTTTTCCATTTCAACCCATTTATCATATACTTTTTGAAATAATAATGTAATTATCTTGTTTAAATAAGTTTCCCTCTCATTATTACTCTTTTTTTATGACTTTAAGACTGTGGTCGAAAAAGAGCATAACATTACTGAAGATTCAATTGTCGAGTGTATAGTTCAGAATTCTTTGGGTACAGTGCATGATTTCGCCTATCTATCAGTTCGTCCTGGTTAGTTTACTATTGGTTTTTTTTACTGAAAAGAAAGTGTTTAATATTCAAATTGAATGTTTGGGATGAATCTCGTTTGACTTTTTTCTGTTCATTTTCCTTCTTCTTGGTTTTTTTTCTTTTATTTGAACTAAGTACTATTGATATTGTATCAGATTCAGAGATTTTATAATTTATTTTCTTAAAAATTTTAGATTCTAAAGCTTGGGGAATTAAACATGGAGTTTCAGATCGGTTAGTTTTGGTTTCTTCTGTTTTACTATCATATGATTTATTTTTTCAGAGTTCAAGGAAAACTTGACTATCATTCTGTAACTTGTTTATTATCGTAATAACTACATCGATTTTGTAGATTGTTCAACAACACTAAAGCATATGTTTAGACAAATTCTTGTGGCTTAAAATGTTCGTATTTAGATTAACTTTTTTTTGAAATAAAAAATTGAGTTGTTGTTGTGCTGGTTGGATACCCACCATTAATGTTGTAGCGTTATGAGGAAGTTATTGGAACGACTAACCTCAACCACCAATCTACATTTCCAAATAATGAGCGTTATGACGGGCCGCTTTGACTAGTAGATGAATTTCAACTTGATCAATATAATTGGTCTTGACATACATGAAATTGGTTCCTACTGATTGACTAATTAATTGTAAAAGCAATGTACTTTCTATCTCTCATGTGTAATCAGTGTTACATTTTCAAATTAACGTTCCAACAAGAATTACTCTATCTCAAATATTTGATTAATAATCGACGTTTACGTTTATTTAAAGATGCAAAAGAAAAATTTATCTGTAGCTAAAACTACTTATTTTATAGTTTTTTTTTAATATCTCATCAACACTAAACAGTTACAGGATAAATAATGTCTAAGTACATTTTTTTGCTTGAAAAGCTCATATTGTAAAGTTATTAAATATTCCTCGAATCATTCTATGTAGAAATGTACTTAAAGTGAACAGACCATCTTTTAGATGTTTCTATTACTTTTGAGATAGATAAATATATGAAAGAATAGCGGGTAATTCTGTAGCTATATGATTAGACATTTCAAATATCAAAGAACATGATGTAATGATTGAGTGGTTACAGAAAAATCAGAGAATCACAATAATAACTTACACCCTATTGACGTGTTGAACTCCGCCAGTAGAACCTTCGGGGCTACTGCCGGTCCCAAGCCCGGATAAAGGAGGAGGCTTGGGCATGGAGTTGGAGACCCCATTCCATCAAAAACTAACTTGCCAAAAAAAACGCTAACCAGAAAAAGTAATCCAAACCATTTTAATACTGCTCTGGGAGTTGGAAGAAGAATTATGACACCGCGTGATGAAAGCCGAGTTCCTTTGGAAGTCACGGGGCCGATGCCTCTTCTGACAACCAGATCAACCATTCTTTTAGGTACATGGAACGTTCGTACATTGTGGGAGACTGGAAGACTATTTCAAGTTGCGGCAGAAATGAAAAGATACAACCTCGAGGTGCTCAGCATCAGTGGAACGCATTGGACACAGATAGGACAACTGAGACTAGCTTCAGGGG